>VDFB02326145.1:510542-569303 GCA_007258455.2 Sequoia sempervirens
TCCCTGAAGATATCCATCTTTTCTTCATCGAAAAACTCTACATCCTACGCCATAGGGATGCACAACATGTCCCATATGGCTTAAGTAGAAATAGTAACCCTAATCCTGCCATTCTGAATGACCCCTATAACCTCATCGAATCTCCTGGTGCATGCATCGGCTAACTCCAGACATGGATGCACAATAGGAAACATGAACTGTGGAAAACCACAATCCTACAGCTAAAGCACAAAACCCTCGATCAGCCCATACTTTTCCTTTCACTGAAACACACCTTCTCTAAGGCTTTTAGGGGTAATTGACAACTTGGGGTTAGAAACATTGTTGGCGATATCTTGCACTACCTCTCTTTTTAGAAGCTTATCATCTAGCACCTTCTTGCATAATTTGAAAGGTCGCTCCTCCATTGCCTGGGTGTTAGCGAACGAATTTTACCAAAAATATTGGCATAGCTAGGTTGTTGAATTTGTTGGACTCAAGGAACACTGAGAGGGGGGGTGAATTAGTGTTCTGTAAAATTTAACTTGGTGAACCTGAACTTTAAACCATTTACAACACTTAACCAAAAGAAAGATGCAAGCACATAAAGAAAATAACCACAACACCATAACACAAGGATTTTTATGTGGAAACCTTGTTAGGGGAAAAACCACAGTGGAGGTTAATCCACAATTTTATACTCTATTAAGTATTAAGAAAATGGGAATGCACATTCATTCAGGCACACTACCTAGAGCTCACTACTAAAATAAAAAAGGAAGACTCACTATCTTACATAAGATTTACAAAGATACTAGAGTGGATGAACTATGTAGTAGCATCTGTTAATGCTTGAGTATAGTTTTGGTTAAGCTCATCAGTCACATTTTTACCTTCTGTCTGATTATGCTCTTCTGCTTTGTCTACTATTATTTGCATCTCAAAACCTTTTATGCACAAATGAAAATGTGCATAATTCATACTACACTCCTAATTTTCACAATATACTTTGCACATACACCATCACTTTCACTCATTCGCACTCTTAAATGATTGCTTATATATATCTGTGACTATAGGGTTAACCATTCATATGTCGGATTTAATAAAACATAAAATATTTACCAATGGTCGGCTCAATACACAAACAATATTCAATGTGGACCATCCAAAGTCAGCCACAACATAGTGAGGACCCAAGAAAACATCCTCAAACACAAAACACCTTAAATAATTTCTCCCCAAATATCCACAACTCACTACATTCATCAAGTCATCATTCTTGTATTGATAAGTAGAAAATCAACCTATCGGATCTCCTAACTCATACACCAATTGATGCGACAACACAAAACTTGAGAATAAGATATTCCAAATGCTCAAAGACCTTCCCTGAGATCCACAACTCAAACTGATAAATCGGTAATGCGTATGGATCGATAGACTCTACTTTAGTCAGATACCCTGTTCTTCCTTGTCTTCTAGTATGGACAAATACTGAACTACGGATTGGATCAATGACTTAGGTTGCCATCAATGACAACACTAGAAGCCATATGCTAACAATCTCCCCCTTTGGCATTGATGGCAACACTTAGTGAAAAATGACTGAGTGTCAGAACCAACATGAATACATTGCCAACCTTCAAAACTTCAAAACACAACTCCCCCTAAATTTTATAAGGTTTTTTTCACTTCTCTTTCTCCCCCTTTGACATCAATGACAAAGATAATAAAATATTTTCCTACCAAAAACTTGCTAATTCAAAAACTAGTTCAAAATTTTGAAGAAGTACAACTGCTTCTTGTGTTAGAAGATTATTTTGTATTTTTCTTTCATCTCTGGAAGAAACTTCTTCCAAGCTTCAACTGGAATCCCAGTGATAATGATCATGATGTTTTTTTTCGATGCCTGATGGATAATCTTGATCAGGGATTCTAGAATTGTGATGGCTTCTTCTAATATCTCTCCTTTCCTTAATATCTCAATTAATTGTTCCAGTCTATTTTCTGTTAAGTCCTTTACTTTCCAAAAGGTGTCAACAATCTTGTTTCTCGTGTTTTTAACATTTGTATCATCTTTCTATAATTCTTGTATCCTTTTGTTAACTACACCATCTTGATCCTGAAACATGTTAAAATTTTGTCCAATATTGTTCAGCTCGGTTTCAATTTTTTCCAACTTTCTTTGTATTTTCTAACTGCATGAGGCCATTGAAGACAATAGTTATAGATGTTGTTTGTTGTGCTTATGCATTACCTAAACATATTCATTTTCATTTTTAACTTGGTGAGTGATAGTTTGTATTGCTCCTTCAGGTGTAGAATTACTTCTTCTTCTTCCTTGTTATGAGACTCAGAGTCCATGATTTCCTTGATGCATTAAATCATCTCTTCAAGCAACACATTCTATAAAATCTCCAATTTAATATGGTTGTGCACAAGATGAGCACTTAGTATGTTCAAAATCATGTCCTACTCATATGAGGGTCTGATAGACCATATGTTTGCAATTTTTTCCATCCCATCTTTCTCATGAATAAGCTACAATATCTCTTCTTTGGTTAAATCACCTTCTTCTTCACTTTCTTATGTAATTACCTTTTCTTGTTCTGGTTCAGGTGATTCCAGTTCTTTCCTTTGGGTTTCCTTAGTTTCCTTATTAGATTCCTCATCGGGTATATCCACAATCACCTATTCTTTACCTTTCCCTTCAACTCTTGGAGTCTTTCATGCTAGTGGAGTGTAGACTGCAATTTATTTTTCTCTTTCCTTCTTTCTCTCCATCTCATTGGAGGAGGAGCCAACTTCAAGTTCCCTTACCAGAATGGGAATACTAATTGAGCCAAACTTTCCTAGCAAACCTTTAAAGAAACTAACATATTATTTATCACAATTTCCCAAATTGTTAGAATGTATATAAATATGCTTGCAAACTGGTTCACTCTCTTCCCATATAACATTGTTGTTTAGTGGTAAGCAATTCAAACAATACATCACAAGAAATATAACCAATGTACCAAACCTAAAAGGGTAATTTTTCTTCTTTGTCAAATGCATGTTCTCCATTAGTTGATCTTTCAATAATCCGCACAGGTCAAAATCTTGATCTTCCATTATCATCTTGTGAGAAATGTAAACAACATCAGCTGAAGTTTCACCTTCTTCATTCTAAAAAATATTTTATAAGATACTCCATGGGAAATTTACCTTGTCACTGATTCTCTGATTGTTGAGTTTATTAATGCCCTTTGATCTCTAGTTACTCTAGTTAGGGTTTTGACTTCTTTATTTCAGATTGACTTCTTTCTCAGTACATCCCCAACTTTGCATAACCCGGTTACAGTTGCAATCACTTATTTTGAGATATGGTAGGGTTTATCCAGAGTTAGAATATCATCATTTAATCTGTCCAGAATAAACCTAACAATTTCTGCATTTTTGAAATAGGGAAATTCACTCCAACATCTACTAATTCCCCGAAAGTATAGTTCCAGTTAAGCTCATTAGTCACATTTCTAACCTTCTGTCTAATTTTTCTCTTCTACTTTGTCTACTATTATTTGCATCTCAAAACCTTTTATGCACAAATGAAATTATGCATAATTCATACTACACTCCTTTTGATTTTCATAATATACTTTGCACATACACCATCGCTCTCACTCATTTGCACTCTTAAATGATTTCTTATATATATCTGCGACTACAGATTTAACCATTCATATGTAGGCTTTAACAAAACATAAAATATTTACCAACAGTCAGCTCAATCCACTAATAATATTCAATGCGCACCATCCAAAGTCGGCCACAACATAGTGAGGACCCAAGAAAAAATCCTCAAATGCAAAATAACTTAAATAATTTGTCCCCAAATATCTACAACTCACTACATTCATCAAGTCGGCCTTCTTGTACTAATAAGCAGAAAATCAACTACTGGATCTCCTAACTCATACACCAATTGATGTTATGACACAAACCTCGAGAATAAGATAGTCTATATGCTCAAATACCTTCCCTGAGATACACAACTCAAACTGATAAATCAGTAATGCATATGGATTCTCAGCAAACTCCACTTTTAATAATACCTTGTTCTTCCTCCTCCTTGTCTTCTAGTATGGACAAATACTGAACTGTGGACTAGATCAATGACTTAGGTTGCCATCAATGACAACACTAGAAGCCATATGCCAATAGACTTGAAGCTACAATTTGTCTTCTAGAGGTTGAGGGTTCTGCCATGACTATATCAAGAAGTTGCAGGGAATTCCTTAGGGATAATGACCACTTTCCTTTTTCTTTCTTGTATATGTAGTTAAGACTATAATATTACTGTTGGACCATTAAATGCTACCATCGAGGTGATATGTGCAGATTATAGATTTGTATCCATCAAGAATGCCAAAAAATGCCATGAGGATGGAATTACTACATTCTTCTGCTGCCTCTTAATCAAATGAACTCATTTCCTTGAAAATCATGCTTTTTGTTATACAAAATGTGTTGAGGTGATGCAAGGTACCCTTGTAAAGACGTGACCATTAGTTTTTCAGAATTTTAGTGTGTTAACCCATGTCTTCTCTCATTAGTAAGTTGGTTGGCACTAATGATGGCAAAGGACACATATCTGCAATCAACGTATGAGAGCATTTACTCCCAATGCTCAAATTTACTTCTCAAGGCATTCCATCATACCCTCTATATGATTTATCTACCTTGCTCTGTTATTTCTTAAAACTTCTCGTTGTCGTTCAGCCAAAAATAGACATTCCATTGGTTGATTTTGTCAACTCCCTTTTCTATATATAGCTACACCACCTTTTGCAACATTAGTTTAAACATATAGTCTCTTAAGTTAGCTGGCTTTCTGCTTACTCCCATTCCACCATAATTCGCTACCTTATCAGAATGTTTGTTGGCTTAGGAAATCCC
This sequence comes from Sequoia sempervirens, assembly GCA_007258455.2. Lineage (NCBI taxonomy): Eukaryota > Viridiplantae > Streptophyta > Pinopsida > Cupressales > Cupressaceae > Sequoia > Sequoia sempervirens. Next base: position 515,463 of record VDFB02326145.1, read on the forward strand.
ATCTAGCTCCTCCCCAAGAGATCGCAATACAACTTTACGGGAGAGGTTACTAGTGACATAATCAAGCACCTGGTGAAGAAATGTGACCCCCTTGTCATGACTATTTTCAAATGGGTGGTGAGTGTAGACTTCATTACCAATAAGAATCAACTCCAGAGCAACTACAATGTGCTTTCCTGCTTTGTGGCCTCACTGTTGGACCTAAATGTGTACAAGCCTATGATAATTGAACTATGCCACAAGATGTTTGACACCTCATTGGTGGAAGGTATCGGTGAGGTAGTGCAAGTGGCCATCCCTGGTGTTGGTATCCTAAGTTTTATGGACCTCTGTAGGCACATAGAGTTCGACATAAATGTACCTTGGCTACCCTTCCTTTTTAACTTCCACACCATGTACATTGAGACACACCACTACTCTTCTTAGCCAACGGCCATTTTCCTGCTGCAGGAGTATGGTGTGGAGTGGGTTACGAGACTAGCCTGGAGGAAGCACTTTGACTTCCTGGTGCAGATTCGCAATGAGTAGGCCTTGAGCTTGTGTCGTGGAGTTCGTGTTTGGTGTGTTTTCAGCCCCCCTTTTTAAACCATATAGATAATGAGAAGAAGAGGAAGAAAAGAAAGAGAAGAAAAAAGACTCAATAACGATCCTTTACAGATTCATGGGTGACAACCAGAGGCCTTTTCTAATTGTTTTTGCATGTTGCCTCCCTTTTGGATCTTTTAGCTACATAACTCCTTTTGGGTTCACTCGAGAGAGCCTTATGTTTAAATATGAGCCTTGAGCTTGCATTATACATCAAGTATTTGATAAATATAATACAATACAAGCTTTTTGTTTCTTTAGTGTTCTTCTTTAGTTGCTTTATTCTCAAAATTTTGAAATATTTACAAATGTTTTTACATATGGTACATAGCTATTAAAATTTTCAAAGAACTGTGCCTTTTAATAGAAAATATTTAGATAAATACCATTCACTGGTATACCTAAAGAGTTTCCTTCCATATCTTCAAGCTCGTATGAATTTTTTTCCTTACATACACTGATTCAGAAAGGTCCTTTCCATAGTGCTTCAAGTTTCATGTGTTGTCATAGTTTTTTAGTACATTCATCATACTTTAGCACTAAGCTCCCTTCTTTGAATTCTGGGTTAGAGGTCTTTTAGTCAAACCATCGCTTGATTGTCTGATGTCAATTGATCATGGATCCATGAGCCTTTTCTCTATCTTCCTCTAGTTTGAGGATTTCTACCAACCGTACTTCCATTCCACCATTTTCTTCAATCTCTAGGGCTTTCAGTAGTTGTAAAGTAGGAATTTATATGGAAATGGGTATCACTACCTTTTTTCCATACACCAATTCGTAAGGGGAGGTCTTCAAAATCTGCTTGGGGATAATTCGGTCCACCCATAGAGCAGCTCATAAATGATTGTGCCAATCTCTTTGTCATTCTGACCCAATGCGTTTGATTAACTTAATTAGATTTTTGTTGGTGGACTCTACTAACCAGTTCCCTTGTGGGTAGTAATTTGATGAATTTTTAAGGAAAATCCCATGGTTGATAGCAAAATCTGACATCCTTGACCCAACAAAATCTCAAGCATTGTCAGATAGGATAGTCTTGGGAAGACCAAATATGGCCACTATCTCTTTGAGAAAATTAACAATTTACCCCTTTGTTGCATTCATTAGGGCTATAGCCTCCATTCACCTTGTAAATTAATCAGTCATCATGAGGATCCACTTGTGTCTGGCACTGGAAATAGGATTTATCATGTCGATAAAATCCAAACCCCATTGGGAAAAGGGTTCTTCAGTTACAATCGGGCTCAAGCGTAGAGTGGCATTCTTCTTTTTTCCAACAAAATATTGGCATTGTGTACACTTTTTCACCAAATGATGTGCTTCGACAAACATAGAGGGCCAATAATATCTTTCCTGCATTATCTTTAAAGCAGTGGTCATGGTAGAAAAATTCCCACCCTTAGGACTATGATGAAATTTGTTAAGAACTCTTTCCTCCTATAGGTTGTCGAGACATCGAAGCAACACACCATCATAATTTCTCTTAAATAGTACATCCTCAATTAATACATACCTAGCACCTTACAATCAGTAGTATCTTCCTTTATTGAATGGAAGACTAGCTGGGTAATATCCCTTATGCATATATTGTGTCCAATCAGCTACCCAAGACTCTTCAGACTGGAATTGGTTCGAGTAGACTTGATCGGTCTCCTTTTTAGCCACAAGACTCATTTCATGTGTGATGTATTTGCATAGACCTCTTCCATGAACCAACTTGGTTGGTCTAATTTCCACATCATATTCTAGGATCTTAGTGATCCAATTTTCTCTTTTTTCAATGATTTCACCTTATGTGATGTATTCCTGCACACTGGGATGTGCTACAAGGATAGTGACCTTGTTGGCTAACACCAAGTGTCAATTTTTTTAAAAACTTTTAACTATGGAAAAATCTTTCTTTTCTACAAAGTTATACTTCACCTCATAACCTTTCAAGGTTCTTAAATGGAATGCAATAGGATGTTCTCCTTCATTCTGATCGCCTTTCTGAGTAAGCACTGAAGTATGCTATCTTGACCACTGTATACATAAAGTAGGAAATCTTTGGAAAAATCCAAATTAGCTAAGACAAGAGTAGTGGAAATTGCTATCTTTATTTTCCCAAAATCTTCTTTTCCTTCGGAGGTCCATTTGAATAGGAGATTCTTTTTAAGCATTAGTGTAATAGGCCTCACAATGTCGACAAAGTCTGAAATGAACCTGCTAATGAAATTGATTTTCCCTAGAAATGACTCGAGTCCTTTCTAGTTTACTGGCAAGGGTATTACTATTATAGATCTAACCCTTTAGGGATCTATTGCTATTCCCTCTTTAAACACTACAAAACCAAGTAGCTTACCTTGATGCACTCCAAAGACATAGTTTTTGGGATTTAGAGAAATCTCAAACTATTGGCACTTCTAGAAATCCTTTTCTAGATCATCGAAGTGGTCATCCTTTGATTTTGAAAAGACCATTATATCATCCAAATATATTAAAATAATCAAGTTGATTAAACCTTTGAAAGCAATATCCATTGCTCGTTGAAAGGTTGGACTAGCATTTGATAGGCTAAAAGGCATCTTGGCATAGGCAAACGTTCCCCACTTAGTGGTAAACATCATCTTGTGTTGGTTGCCCTCCTTCACCTATACTTGGTTATATCTTGAAAAACCATCAAGAAATGAGAATATTTCAGATCCAACTACTATCTACAAAATTTTCTCCACTGATGGCAAGGGGTAATGGTCCTTCAGTGATGCATTATTCAAGTCTCAGAAATTGACGCAAGGTCTGATGTCTGCATTCTTCTTTCGAATGGGTACTAGATTTGACACCAAGGTGGAATGTTTGATTGGATATATGTTCCTAGACTCAACCAACTTGGTGAGCTCCTGTGCCATTAATGCTTCCACCTTTGGGTTGGGTGGCCTTTGCTTCGGTCAGATAGGCTTGGACCATTCCTCCAAGTCAATGGTATGCTGAATTATACCCGAGTCATGACCTCTAAGGTCATCATAGGTCCAGGCCATGTAACTTCATCGTACTCATAGCATAGATCCCTTAGTCTTTCTTTATCTTTCCATAGAACCTCTTTTCCGACTTTCAACTTTCTACTACTTCCAACATCAAGCTCTTTGTAATCTCTTTCATCTAGAGTGAACCTTCACTTGCCATTTCTTGCATCTTCAAAGTCAAAAAGGTTCTTGAGGGAAATTAACCCTCTCAGTAGCTTGTTCCCTTTTAATTAGATGACCTACCCATAAGAAAATTTTGTTCCTAGGGCTGAACAGTCAGGAACAATTCCTCCTTGTATGAAGGTAGTGATCTGAGTGTCGTCATTAAAAACCTTCCAATTTTTTTCATTGTTAGGAATTGAGGATCGAACGATGACTTGCACTACATTTTGCTTGGTTGAGTCATAAAATGGTTCAAACTGTGACCCAATAGATGTCATATGATCAACGATACTATTTTGAGATCGAGGAATAACTTGTATGTTGAAGGCTTCAAAACTATTGATTAGGTCCCAAATCTGATGTTTATATGACTTCATTCAAGTGTTCTTTTCCATTTCTCAATCATGGACTTGGATCACCACCAGCTCTAAATCTCTGAGAGCTTGCATTCTCTTTATACCCATCCCTTTTGTAAGGTTTAGACCATGGACCAAGGCCTCATATTTATCATCATTATTCGAGCACGAGAATAGAAAATGGCAAGCTCTGAGAGTTTCGGATCCTATCAGAGATAGTAATCAGACACCTACTTTGGAGTCGGCTTTACACTTGTCCTTGTCAAAATATAGGGTCCATAGTCGATTATCAGATGGGTCATTGGATTTCTCCTGATCCTTCATTAGTTTCAAAACAGTTTGATCACCATCAAAAATTACATAGGTGCCTAGCCCTATCACATGGAAGTTGTCAAATGGATCAGAATCAATGAATTGGTTGAGCAACACTTCTTCCTCAGGAATCCACTCACTTATATCCTCTTCATCTTCTTGCATTTCTATACAATATTTGTCTTGTTGAGAGATAGAAGTATGTGTAGCTTCAAAGCATAGGAATGCATTGTCTACAATATGTTCGGGATGTAAAGATTCAAAAAGAATTTTTATCTTCACCCTATGCTTGGTTCTCAATATCAGGTGGGACTAGTCAAGTGCCAGGTATCCGCCAAGCTTGGTAATGAAATCCCTTGATAGACACATTCTGAAGATCGATGGAATGTCTATCACTATTACTTCCTGTGTGACTATTTCACTTGGGCATGAGAAGAGGGTAAGAGATAGATCCTTTATTCGACCAAAGGTTGAAACCTTCTTCCAATCTAGTTGCATGATTCCTTTTTCAAGGGGTTCATACTTAAGCTTCAAAACATCTACCACTTGTTTTGGCATGATAGTTGTACCGACTCCCGAATCGATCATATTATTATGCAAAATATTATCTACCACAATAAGTGTTAAAAAGAAAGGTGTGGGATTTGGCCTACTTACCTCTTTCTCCTCGTCAATGTCCATGCCATTTGTATACGCTAAAATTTTTGGCACTTGAGGTTCCAATGCAGGTACCTTGTCTTTTTCTTGATCGCATATCACAACTACTCCTGTCCAAGGTATTTTCTCTTCTTTCTTCAATGCTTTCCCAAGCAGACTCTTTTGTTTAGGAATAGATATGACATCCCGTAATGATACATTGGTGGGTGCCTTCTTCAATTAATTGACCATGTTAAGCATCCCAACTGTTTGGGCATTGGGTTTAAATGGTGTTATTTCTTTAGTTTTTGGAAGAAGACATTCTGACGTGACTGGGTTTGGTGTTTGGCTCATGTCTTTCTCTTCCAATGGTAGATTACGTGGTTGTGGGATAAGTTGAATGGCAAGCAATAGCAGTTGCTTCTCTTGCATTGGTGGTTGATGTGGCTGAGGTCGTGGCAGAGGTTATTGTACGTATTCTCTAGTGAGCCTTCTTTTAGACCTCATATTGTAATCTGACTGTACTTGTAGAGCGCTATTCATTGGAGCTTCATTTGCGAATACCACATCTTCTTCCTCCACCCATGAGAACAATGCTTGATCAAGTGTAATGTCTAGCTCCTTCTCCAGGGACATCTCTTGCATTTGTGCTCTAAAATGATCATTTTCTATTTCGAATGATCCATACTCATCCGCATTCAGGAGCAAACCTTTGCTTCCTTGTCCTACCATCCTTTTTTGGGTATTTCCCCTACAAATTTTTTGTAGAAGATGACTATCACTACATGGGAAACACCATACGTCCTCTTCTTCTGCTAAATTGTTCTGGCCTTGGATCATTTCTTTTTGCTTTGGATGTCTTTTACTTCATAAAGTAGCATGGTGACTGGAACTATCTGGTTTGTGGATGTCATTTGTTGGACTCCTCAAGAAAGCCCATAGTATGTATCTTGTTGATAGGATGACCTACTTTCATTGTAGTTCTAAGTGTTCAACTTTGAAGGAATCGCCTACTATCGTTTGATGATAACCAACTCATTAGCAATAGTTCGCATGAGACTCTTCATGTTGTTAATATCCGATGTGACTTAGTTGGAGCCTAACATGCTACTTTGTGTGGCAGGATACACATACATGGATTGAGGCATGCTCAACGTCGATTGCATAGCAAAAGTTCTTAAAGAAGCTTCTTCTCAAGATGTTCTAGAGGGTTCTATGAACAAAGGCATAAGGGGTTGTGGTGAGAGCTTCCCATCATCGATCAGAATATTTCCCATGTGTACCACCACCTCATACACATCAGGCAAGATGTGTCCTCCCATGGAAGTTATCATAACTGTGATGTCTAGATTAATAGCCTTTAGATAGAACATGAACACTATCATAGCTATGGGTTGAGTAGTCATGGGGATCCTCTGCCAAGTTTTATAAAACTAGGTGTTGAAATCACTCATGGCCTCTTGTAGGGCCCTCTTGATGGTGATTAATTGATGTACTAGTGAGGAGTGATCTCCCTTTTTTGAAAAGTGTTTGAGCAACCTCTCTGAGCTAGTCCCAAGAGATAGTAGAGCTTGAAGCCAAAGACCGATACCAATCTTGGGTTTTTCCCTTGAAAGAGGCAGCTAATAGCCTAAGAGCAATATTTTCCTCCACTATATTATGTACCCTACATACTTTTTCTATATCTTGAAGTTGTTCATAAAGGGTTTTGAAGTCTTCTTCGAAGAATTTTGGGATAGCCTTGAGGGAATTAGTAAGTATTATAGGCCATACATCTAGGGGTGCGAGTGGTTGTAGTGGACTACCACTATCCCATGTTATGAAATTTCTAGGAGCAGGGGGAGGTACGTGAGCCATAGAGAAAAAATTCCTATGAATCGGATATACAGGTAATCTTATTTGGAAGTTTAATCCTGCAGGTGGAGTAGATAAAGCTCTAGATTCTAGGCTCTTACTTCTTACTCAATTTCTCCTTATAGGCGATACGAATCCTATAAGTCTTCTCCTCCTAGATACTAAGGTAGGTAACTAAGAGTACTAGAAGTGACCTCTCAAAGATGCTCTTGTTTGGAATCTGGACATAAGACTTCTAGTTTCCTTCCTTAGCCTAATTCAAGAAATATTTATGACTTCTAATCAAGCATTTTGAAAACTTCTAGTCCCACTAGGTGTGCCAGAAAAAGAACTATTGATCATCAAAGCTTGTGCCTTTCTGATAGTCTTATGGGAAATTCAACGAGTGGGGGACAAATTACATCTCATTGAATACCTCTAGGGTTTTTATAGAAAGTTGGCTCTTCTTTGGGGTTTGGAGATAAGGGGAGAAGGAAATGTAAACATAAAACATAAAAGGTGATGCACCAAAGCTTTTACAACATTTCAAACCCAAATCATTCCTATGAGTGATATAAATAGACACAGAAAACCACAACCCTTCATTGTTGGAAAGAGAACAAACATCAAAGGCTAACTTCAAGCACAATGCAGACTTTTGAATCTTTCCATAGGTAGTGTTCATTAAGTTCCAATCAAACATAAAGATTTCTTTTGAGTAACAGAACAATATCTCAGAAATCACATGAACTCTTCCTCCTAATATAGCATAGCACAACAAAATAACAATTTTTCAGAAAAATAGAGAATTCGAATGACATAGTCCAGTTTTCTTATGCTACTACTCTACCATACAAGCATACAACATAGAAATCTTCTACTTAAACTATCCATATTTAGCTTGCAAGAAACATTCTTTCATTCAAAATGATAATATAAAGAAAGAAAGCTTAAAAAAGGCCATACATGCACAATCTCAACAATTTCTCATCAATAGTTCATGCTTTTAAATATCAAATGAACTTTGAAATAGATATCAGATGCCAATCTAACAATATTTAAACCTTAATAGATATAACATGCAGAAAAGTAGTTCTACAACTTTTTCTTCTGAAAATATTTCTAAAAACCTAACAAAACTAAAGAAACTTTTCTTAACAAAGAAACTGTAACTTGGAATCCAACTCTTCATTGTGGCGTTTCCCTCCTTATATATCCACAGAAAAGGAAGCACACTACCTCAGCACAGAAGTAATTGCTGCTCGATGTTGATACTTGATAGCTTGCAATCTAATTGTAGATCCTTGGTTAGGTTGCAATGATCTTTGCTCATTAATTCCCAACTATTACATTAATACCCTTTAGATATTTAGCAAAGATAGAGGCTCATAAATGATCAAATCCTAAAAAAATATGGAAAAAGGATTCAACTAACCAATCACATCACCTCAAGGCACCAACTCAAAGCTTTCATCCCAAAAACCAAGAAAAGAAAAGTCAACAAGCTCTAACATACTCAAAAAGATATCGTCTAATAAGAGGTACAGTCCTCCTATAGTGAAGAGATGACACATCGCACTGGCGGAGATCTTATGTTTTTCAAAAAATATTTTTGGAGAAAACTTCCACCATGCTAACGCATGTCCTAGATTTTCCTTTGAAAGGAAAATGATAAAAAGAAAGTTGTACAGCCACCACATGGCGCATTTCCCATCTTTCTAACTGGCCCTTCATAAACCCGATCATTTTTGAAGCCAAAAAAGAAGAAGCCAAAGATCGAAAGACTAAGGCAAAGAAAAACATTTCATAGTTATGCAATGGATATTAATACAAATGTGGGTTTTATGAGATGCTTAAACTAACCAATCTATATTATGATGGATAATTTTTTCTATTATGATGATATGTATGATGTGTAGTATGTTGATGGTTTGTGGATGCAAGATGGATGCAAATATATATCATATTTCTGAATTTCATGATACCATGTTAGTATTAGTATATGGGGAAGATAAAAGAAAGAGGAATCAACCCTTGAGTTCGAGATGATACATAATTCTAACAAGTCTATGAGTTGTTAAGACTTTATTAGACATGATGATGATGATGATGATGATGATTTTCATATTGGAGATTGGGGAAATAAAGGGCATTACTTTCCTTATGTTTTATAACACACATAGATACAATGCATCAAGGTATAGAAAACTAGGATGGTGTTGTATCTAGTGAGATGGACTTTGCCTCGACAATCTAATAGGAGTATTCCTATTCACACCTAGCATACAAAACCTTGTTAGGATGTACTTTAGATATTTCAAACATCTCAGACCAAAACATAGAAAGGTAAAACCTCCTAGTGTAATAGTCAACGAGATACCTAAAACATCCTCCCTATAAACCAAACAAAATCAGCATCGCCCAGATTATTTTACAAGAATATCCAACAAACATAGCAGACAAAATATAAAAATAAATGCCACATTCCTTTCTCTCTAAATATTTTTTATTAGACATCATTGAGAGGTCATTGGAATGGGTGCAATAAGATAAATCAAAAGAAAAAGATCAAGTTAATGTTCTTCATACCTCTAGCCAAGTCTAAACTACGGTGATGTTTGATGTTGATGTCCATTGTAGGAAGGATGCATCCTAGGACATAATGTTATTAGATGATTTTGAGACTAACGAGATGATGGGATATTGATACCAAGAGTTAACCAACTTGTTTACCTACTGACCTAGACTTGAGACCTTTGACATTTGAGTTTTCACTTTCAATTTTCCATACTTGTTTCTGATTGTTTTACCAAAGGTTGGGGGTGATGATCATTTATTAAGAGCGGATGTTTATTGTGGATGAATGTGAAACAAGATGAATGATTTTGGGTTTTTTGAATTTTTTGGTGTTTTTGAAATCCTTTGCAGTTGTTTTTTGTTATTTATGAGATGTTTTACAAATGTTTTGATTTTCAAACTTTTCAATTTTTTTGTGTTTTCTAAGAGTATTACCAAGAACCTAACCTAAATACCTATCCTAGGGGCCTTGAGGGTTGATAAGATATTAGCCTTTCCTATGTTATACATGCAGAGATCATGTACTTTGATTGGCATAGACTCATTGATTGATGAAAAATGAACAAATGAATGGAATGTCAGTTTATTATGAAAGACTCCTAAGGACTAAACTAATGTGCCTTGGGGGCACATCAATGATGGCCTTTCCTATGTTCAAGCTCAGAGACCCATAGTTTGTCATGAGAACTTTATTTTTTACTTTTTCTATTTTTGACCTATTTTTGGATTTTTAATATGTTTTGGATGTTTTTGGGTTTTCTAATTTTATGAATGTTTTTGGATTTTTTGATTTTAAGGAATATTTCAAGAATATAAATGAATTTAATCTAATGTAGGTATAAGAACATACCCCTAGCCTAATGTGGTAGATTACTCTGATATAGGCAAGACAAACTAACCTTTAGAATGTGACAATTAGTTCTAGGATGCGACATGATACCAACACAGGATCAAGCTATGATGTGACAAGGATAGGTGATGGATGGAGATATGGAAGTGTGATGAATGATACAAAGCAATGGAGGGTGATGGGTGAATGATGCAGAACAAGCCGAAGAGAACATGATGGATGGAAAGTGCTTTATATACACAAGGCACCTAATTGCCAGGTTTTCACCAAGGTACTTACCCAAAGCACCACTGAAGTGGTTTTCACTAGAGGATGTTTTTTTCTTTACTATTTTCAATCTCTTTTCTATTTTTTTTTTTTGGATATTTTAATTTTTAATTTTTTTAATTTTTTTTGGATTTATACCTTGCAAGCTTAGACATAAAACTTTTTGAGATGGGAGCTATTGATGGGCTCCTATAGAGGCTCACCTTTGGGTGTAGATAGTTGATATGCTCTTGATTTGTAATTTTTTTGTGATGGTGAAAGTTCCAAACCATTTAGGCTCAAATTTTCCCTTTTTTTTCTAGATTTGGTACATTTTTATGATTTTCTTTTAACATGAGCTCTCCAACTTGAAATGACCGACTCTTGATCTTCTTATTATAGCTCCTTTTGAGATCATTTTGATAGACCTATAGGTGGTTCAAATCATCCATGTATCACTCATCTAGTAGTTCTAGCTCATTCAACTGTGGCACTCAATATTCTCCATCAGTAATGAGATTCTGCAATGATATTCTTAAGGATGAGAGCTCGATCTCAATGGGAAGGATGGTTTCTGATCCATAGACCATGGAAAAGGATGTTGCTCCTGTAAGTGTGTGGATACTCGTTCGGTAGGCCCATAAGGTGGGATTTAGTTGTAGGTTCTAGTTGCAACCAACTTCATTGACTATTTTCTTGAGGATCTTTAGGATGGTTTTATTAGAAGCCTCAGCTTGGTCGTTACCTTGGGGATAGTATGGGGTAGAGAAGCGATGATGGATATTGAATTTTTGACATATCTCTTGAACATCTTGGTTCTTGAAAGGTGTCCCATTATCTAAGATAAGGGCTTGTGGGACACCGTAATGGAAAATGAGGTAGTTCAGGATGAACATGGAAATCTGCTTCCCTATGATATAGGTCATTAGGATGGCCTCTACCAACTTTGTGAAGTACTTTTTTTTAGTGATAATGAATGTGTGTCCATTAGACAAGGTGGGTGTGACTTTTCCTATGAGATCAAGTCCCCATTGTGAAAAGGGCCAAGGTGTTATAATCAATTGGAGCTCCTGAGCCGATGCATGGATGACATTCCGATGCTGTTGACATTGAAAAAACATTTTCAGACATAGTCGTGAGCTTCCCTCTCAATTGTAGGCTAGTAGTACCAATTCCTCAACAATTTCTTGGCCAATGTCACACCACCAGAATGTGAACCACAAATATCATCGTGTACATCAATTAAAGTAGTCAAAGCTTCCTCGGGGTTAAGACATCATAAGAGGGTTCCTTCAATACTTCTATGGTACAGGGTGTCACATAAGATAATAAAACAAGATGACTTCTTAATAAAGGTTCTCTTAAGGTTTGGGGTGATATCAGTGGGGAGGACTCCTATTTTTAGGTAGGTGAATATATCATGGTACTAAGGATCCCTGGGACCAACGATTTCACACACAAACTCAGAATATGGTACCTTGAAAGCTAGTATGAGAAGTTGCTCTACCAGGAATTCATGTTTATGGATGTTGCATGGGATATCCTATAATGATCTAGATTGTTGCCATAGCGTCAACTACTATGTTGTTTTACCTTGGTATTTTCTCAAATGTGATGTCGATGAAGAAATCCTTGAGACCCTCCACTAGTTTCTTATATGGGGTAAGCTTGTCATCCTTTGTTTGGTATTCATCATTGACTTGGTTGATAATCAACTGAGAGTCTCCATAAACTTTAAAAGCCATGATTTTCCACTGTAGGTCACAACTCAAAGTCCTATGACTAGAGCCTCATACTTCACAATATTGTTCGTGCACAGAAAAGAAAACCTACATGACTTAGGGATGCAATCTCATTGTGGTGTGATGAAGAAGACTCTTGCTTCTAATCCATATTGTGTGTAGGGCCCATCAAAATATACCTTCTAATGGTACACTGCACTTAGATTGAATATTGACTCATCGGGAAATTCTGATACCAATGGGTTCTCTACATATATAGGTGCCTCTGCTAGTTGATCTACAATTACCTATCCCTTGATGGCTTTTCATTCTACATATTCAATGTCATATTCTATTAAGATATGTGTCATAGAAAAATGGCCCCTTGTCATTTTCATGGCCTTTTAGGTCTTGTTTCATTGTGTTTTACATGTTTTTCTCTGATTTTACGTTGCAACATGGTTTGAACATGCTTATTTAGGTACTAAAATTTAAACATTGAAGTTTTGTGAATGTGTTGTGAAGTCTTGTAAGACATTTCCACATTATTCTAGAATCTATTTAACATAATTCACCTAAAAATCATCTCTTTACACATCAAAAAATCCTATTTTCAAGTTTTGTAAAGTCTTATAACAAATATTCTCACTTTTCTAGGCATTTTCCCATTATTTATCTCTTTCTTATGACTTATTAGACCCCTTTATACACTCACATGCTTTATTTAAGTGTATTCTTGAATATACTCCCAACTCACAACATTAAATTACATTTAGTTTTTGACACCTAGATTCATGCCGTAGGTTGGACCCATTCACCATGGGTGGTGAATGAGTCCCCCTTGGCTCCAAAATTCAAAATAGTTTAAATTCATTTCGGGATTTATTCAAAAATATGCTTGATGTTAGCCTGTGATGAGGTATGAATAGTAACTAAGACACAAGATTGATATAAATAAGTATCTTTACCCTCATTTTACATATCCTACAATCTCCAACACATGTAAGAACATCTATTTATTCATCCAAGCATTCAAGCATTCAATCAAGCATTTGCAATACATCATCAAGCAACCATTGAAACACTTTGGAGTAGCCATTGACATTACTTCAGACTTGCATTATCAAGGATTTTGGTAAGTTTGTAACACTTGAATGTTGTTCATTTATCATTTCCTTTATATTCTATTTATCTTCATTAGGTTTGATTACCAAAGTTAGGTTTGACCAAGGAAAACCCCTATTTGCTAATCCTCCAACATTTTTTCCCTTTTGCATGTGTATTTACAGCCTTCTGTTTGTAGATTTGATAGGTTTAAAGGTGTTGAAAAGTGGAAATCAAGTCATCTAGGTGCTTCAATTCAACTTTTCATTATTTCAAGCTTGGTGAATGATTTTTGTTTGTTTCCTACAAAACTGACTTTGACAACCCGACAATCAGACATTTCCAGATCTGGTGTTGTAGAGTTGTCTCCTGATTTTCTAGAAATTTAGGAGTGGACTGATTCACCACCCTTGGTGAATGATTCCCACTTGAGGACTGAAAATCTATATTTTGTTAGATTCTAGATCCCAACAACTAGAAACTTGCTCCCAACACCTTTTTCATCAATAGGAGGGTTGATTTGCCACCCTAGGTGAATGAGTCCCACTATGAAATTTCAGTAAAGTAATTTGGCATTCCATACATCACAACATCAGAAATTTACATCCAGGTGCACTCAGATTCATCCATGTACCTTCTGGTTTGCATATTTTCATTAGTTTATTCATTATTTTCATATCACACTGTGTTTTCAAACATAGCTTAAATCTTATTTTTGCATTCATTTTCATTAGTTTCAATCAATCAATTGCATTTATTTAAGTTCATTTAGCATACATAACATCATTCATAGCATAAATTGAAGGAACTCTTAGCATTTTTGGATCTAATCTCTCTCTTTTTAAGTGAAAAACCCTATAAGAGCTAGAGAGCCCATTGGGTCCAAAATTCTATGGTTCAAGATCATGACACACTTATCCATTCATCCTATGAGTGTTGCTTTAGAAATTAGATACTTGAGAGGATCTATTTTTTTTATGATCTTTATCTGATGAGCTAACATGTATTTCCTAAATTTTTGTGTAACAAACACTAACTGCTAGGAAAGCCTTCTAAATGAATGTGTAATTCAACTCATGTCCCACCATGGTTCTACTGATATAGTAAATGGATTTCTCTTTCCCTGTTTCATCATGTTGAGCTAAGAGAGTACCAAGGGTTGTCATTGTAGCTAATATGTAGAGTATCAATGGTTTGTTCTAGATCGGTGGCATGAGGACTAGTGGTGTTAGCAAGTATTCTTTGATTTTATTGAATGCCTAGTCACATTTCTCTTCCCACTTATATGCTACCCCCTTTTGGATTAGATGAGAATATTGGATAGCCTTATCTGCTAACTATGTTATGAATCTACGAATGGATTGGAGCCTCCCCTGCAAACCTCTTAACCACTTCAATGTCTATGGCGCTTCCATTTCAATAATTTATTTGACTTTTGCAGGGTCTATCTCGATTCCCCCCATTGATACAATATACCCTAGAATTTTTCCTAACTGCACACTAAAGACACATTTCTTAGGGTTGATTCTAACCTTGTTTTCTTCTAGTTTGTCAAAAATAAAGCCTAGTGCAGCTATGTGGTCTCGATGCTTCCTTGATTTGGCTAATATGTCATCTATATAATCCTCTATGGATTTGTGGATCATGCCATGAAAAATCAGAGTCATAGCCCTTTGGTATGTAGCTCCAGCATTCTTTAACCCACATGACATCATGTTTCGGCAATAAGTCCCCCATGGATAGGTGAAAGTTGTCTTATGTTGACCATCCTTGGCTATCATAATCTGATTGTACCTTGTAAACCCATCCATCAATGATATCGTTTCATGCCCTACTATCATGTCCACAATCATGTCTATATTTGGGAGAGGAAAATCATCCTTAGGGAATGCTTTGTTTAGATCCCTAAAGTCAGTGTAGATTCAGACGCCCCCATTGGTCTTAGAAATAGGTACAAGGTTTGAAACCCATTTGGGATAATCAATTGGTCATATTAAGCCAGCATCAAGGAGTTTCTGTAATTCCAGTTTGACCAGTAGTGCGGTCTATGGATGCACCTTTCTCATATTTTGTCTTACTAGTTTCACCTTTGGATAGATGGCTAGATGATGAACCACAATCTCTAGATCAAGACTAGTCATGTTAGCAAAATCCATGTAAAATTTATCTTCCTTGCATTTAGAAATGCAGCTAAAATTTCTTGTTCCTTGATTAAAATTGACTGCATAAAAAGTGATGTGTGGTGTTTCTTCAGTTCCTAGATTGATTGGGTTACATTTTTCTACCAGTACTACTAATTTTTCCTGATGAATAGAACTAAGGGGAAGATTGAATCCCTTATCCTTTGGCACCTCAAAGAGGTTTTCACCATTGGATACATCCTTTATTTTTACTATTTTTGGGTCATAAAGTGCCACGGTGTGGTTTTCACTTAAAGACATAAAATTACTCTTAGATTTTCTATTTTGTGACTAAGAGATTCAGTAATCTCCCCATAGTATGCATGTGTGTCCAGATCAATATCAAACCTTACTTTATGATCTCCATATGGTAGAGTATCTCGTAGCCCCATGAATTCCAAGAGAGCCTCATCATTTTCGAATGTGTCTAAGATCGGTGATCCTCGTTGGTCATAGTCTATTAGTTGGGGGTATACAAGATTTAATTTAATGGTTTGGTTACTCGGCTCGAAAGACATGGTAGTGATCATAAGAAGAGAGAAATCCTCAAATAACATGGGTAAATCAGTGATGCGATCTTCATCACATATGTTGGTTATGTCGAAGGTATAGTTGAATCTAGAGGTAGACCTGTGGATACTGGTAACTGAAGAGAAGATTTGACTTTTTTAACAGGGGTACCTTTGCAAAGGATGGTTATCTTTCCAGGGGTACATCCAAGGCCAAGATTCTTTAGGCACTTCTCAGGAATAATAGATTCTAATAGGCTAGTGTCATTTTTTCTCAAGCATCTTGTTTTTGTTATAGCCCCATCCATGCATTAACTATAGTCCTTTATTATCATCATCCATGAGAATATCAGGGACATGCCTCTCATCTTGATACAATAGACTTGCTATATATTTCTTTTCTACCACCTCTGTCCTTAGGTCTCCCCACTTTCTAAAGGTGGTGGGTTCTCCTTTGAAGGTCTGGAATGTTGTGTCAATTGGATGTGGTTTCCCATGAGATCTAGGAGATTGAGGTAACTCTCCTATCACAAAGGAACTCTTTTTCATTTTATAGTCTCTACACCCATCATCTTGGATTATAATCTTAATATCTGGGATGTCCTAAATGGGAGGTATCTTTGTCTCAGAAGTGGAGGCTAGGGTGGATGGGTCTATATAAGGATATGTGGGTACCTCATCATTCTTCGGGACTTGAGGGATTTAATAATACTTGGCCTCTAGATTTTTGCAATAATAGAACAGTTCGAGATCACCATGGACTTTAAATTCTTGGTTTTGATAAGGGAATTTAACATATTGATGGAATGTGGATGCCCTAACTTACATCCCATGGATCCATCGGCATCCTAGGAGGATATTGTACAGGAGTTCAAGATCAAGGACTTGGCATGTAATCTCCATGATTGTTGGCCCTACTTGAATAGGGAGTTGAATGGTGCCTTGAGGAACCCATTCTTGATCATCATAGGCCATGATAGTGATACATTTTCCTTTCTCAATGACATCTTTAGAGAATCACAAATTCTTTACCAACTTCAAAGTACAAATATTTAGACCTGCACCTCCATCCACCAAGACTCTTTTGCCTTTGTTCTTATGGACTAGGACTTCAAGATGGAGTGCATGGTTTTGGGATGGTTGGGTTGGAAGATCATGCTCTGAAAAAGTGAGGAGATGCGTTGTAGTGATATGTTCGACCATAGCTTGGAAATGGTCAACGTCAATATTTGTGGGAATGGAAGATGCGGCCAATGCTTTTCTAGGATGTCCCTATGTGCGGGTGATATTTTCAGCAACTCCATGATGGAGATCTAGGTGGGGGTTCTTTTCAGTTGATCCAAGACATTATAACCATTAGGGATGGATTTTGGATTGGCAGCAAGTGTGTTGGGTTGTGGTGAAGGTCTTGGAATGGTAATTTATTCGCCACGTGTGGTGACTCCACACTCGGCTCTAGATCCCTTGATATTGACAAGTTTGACCCATTCATCCAAGGATGCAACAACATGGTCACAAATATGGT
Source organism: Sequoia sempervirens (assembly GCA_007258455.2). Taxonomy (NCBI): domain Eukaryota; kingdom Viridiplantae; phylum Streptophyta; class Pinopsida; order Cupressales; family Cupressaceae; genus Sequoia; species Sequoia sempervirens. The sequence goes on from VDFB02326145.1 coordinate 533,058, forward strand.
TTACATTGTTGTAGCACTTTCCTTTACTTTTATTGTTTCCTTTATTGTGATCTGGCATCAGATTCATGCATATCTTGAGGTCTTGATCTTTCCAACTGGTTGTTCAATGGTTATGGTCTTATTGTCAATGAGATCTTGGATCAAGTTTTTAAGTCGTATACAACTAGCCATCGTGTGTCCCTTTATCTTGTGAAAGTCAAAAAGGTTCTTCTCATTATAATATGGTGGTCTAACTTGAGGCTCTTGATAATTTTCATAAACTGGTATTTTGATGAGAATTTTTTGTACTAGTTGTTGCATGACAGATTCAATTAGTTCCCAAGTGGTGTGTATTTTCATGTAGGAGGATATTTGTTCCTCAGGGGTGGTCCCCATTGATCATTTAGATTATTGACAATTTGATTGGTGGGTTGTTGTGATGATGGATTGGTTTGTATGTTGTTTTAGGCATTGACTTGTGGTTGTTGGTATGATTGTTATTATGTATTTTTCCTTGGGACACTAATAATAACTTTGGAATCAACGACGCCATCATTAGTAACATTTTTGTTCTTTTCCCACTTGTGAGGTTTTTCATTGTAACTAGTTGATGGTTGATTGTATTGATATGTGGGTGTACCCCCTTGTGCTATAAGGGCTCTTTCGATGTTGAGCACCTTGGGGATCAACTAGTCATATGTTGTTATGCATTACATTTTCAAATGAAAGGACAAGGTCCCTTCAAGATTGGAGATGATAGTCCCAATTTGTTGTTCTTCTGGCATAGCCCTCGTACTCCTGTTTGCCTTGGATCGCCATCATTTCAAGAAGGATGTGAATGTTTCTCCCTTGGCTTGTTTTAGGCCAGACAATTCTTCCATGCTCACATCCATGCCTATGTTAAATGAGTAATTCTATATGAATAAGTCCACAATTTCCTAAAACTTTTTAATTTTGGGGGGAAGGTGGGAGAACCATTCCCTTGATGGACTAGCCAAAATCCAAGGGAAGAGTTACATTAGATAAGAATTGTAGTATGCAACTTCCAAATAGTGTACATGGAATTCCCTTATGTGATCTTTAGGATTCCCAATCCCATGGTATTTGTCAAATTTAGGTATCTTGAATCCTTGTGGGAATGACACCATTACAACGCTTCTGTCAAATGGATAGGGACACAAATTCCCTTGAGATTTTGTTGTTTTTTCTTGATTGTATGTCTAGCACTCATTGTGAGAGTAGTTTAATTTGTGCAGAGAAATCATTTTGTGGATCAGGTGGTGGAATGCATGTATTTTGGGGTGGTATGGTTGCTTGAGTGACAAGTGGGTTGGTTTGCATGTTCGTGTTCAAGGTACTTGGTTGCATGTTCGTGGGAGGCTGCTATAAGTTTTTTTGTGCAAGCACTACTTGTTGGTATGCATGTAATTGTTGTTGTGCCAACAATGCTTTTTGTTGGTCTTGTTGTTGTTGTGCCAACAATGCTTATTGTTGGGCTTGTAGTTGAGTTGCTTGTTGTTGTGCTTGGTATTATTGCAAAGCTTGTTGATAATCCTGTTGCTATAACAAGGATTGTGCTTGAGCTTGTTGTGCTTGGTATTGAGCTTGTGCCTAAGCTTTAGCTTGTTGAGTGGCTTGTGGAACTTGAGCAGCCTATGCGGCTTGTGTGGTTTGTTGCTATTGCAATAAAGCTTTGGATTTTGCTTGGGCAGCTTGCCATGCTTTCTGTGTGGCTTGTTGTTCCTATGCTTGTTGTGTGGCTTGTTGCACAACTTGTGTGGCTTGTTGAGCTTGGAATTTTCTAAGTTCCCTTTGATAGGCTTGTTGGGCTGCTTACAGTGTGATGCTATATTGATTTTCCATGTTTGGATTTGGTGGTGGAGGTGGAGGATTCGGAATGGTGTGGGATGGTGTGATGAGATTTTGTTGAGGTGGTTCTAGAAGAGAATTTTGAGTCATGATAAGGGGTTGTGTGGTAGATGGTGTGGTTGATATGCTAGGTCCTTGGGAGACCACATTTTGGGGTGTTATAGATGGTGTAGTGATTGATTGGGTTGCTTTGATTGATGTCACCTGGTGTTGCGATATCAGTGGCATGCTCAGAGGATTTGGTATAATGACTTGATTGATTTTGGATTGGTGTGGATGTTGATGTTAAAGGGGGAAATCCTAGGAAGATTGGTGGTGTGTTCCCTTGTAAAAGGGATGATGATGCATTAAAAGTTCCCACTTTTCCAAATGAATCTACTTTTCCTTGTGATACCATGGGGAGAGAGACTTGTGTATCAAGGGGATATGTCAGTATTGCGGCTCGAAGGTAATGGGATTGTTGGTGTCATGGAAAATGAGCAGCACATATGGATATTTGGTAGACCCAAGATGGTGTTTGTATCCAAATTTTGGCTATTTACAAGGGGATGTGTTTGAAGAGCTTGGAGTAATGAACTCCCCTTCGTAATCATGGGTTGACTTGGAGCATGAGATGATGTTGGTTGTATGATGGGTTGGATGATGTTTTGGAAGGAAGGTGTGAATGATACTGGTGGCATATTCCCAAGAGGTTTTTCCACAATAGTGCTTACATCAAAATCAGAAGGGAGTTTAGCCCATTCCTTTGCTAATGCTAACATGTATTTTGTAGGATTAAGTCTCATAGTTGTATTGACAATTTTATGTGTCTTGGGATTTTGGACTAGCTGGACATGATTTCATCTTGGGTCATTCCTTGGAAATTGTTGGTGACATCCTCCACTTGGAAACCTCCCTCTTGAAGATCTTGTGGTAGTTGAGGGGGATTAAATGGAGGGTTCGTAGATTCCATGGGACTGAATTCTGATGTAGTTTGACTCAAGCTACTTGAAGTGGATGTTTCTTTGTTTTGTTCTATGTTCTTGTGTTGACATCTAGTATGAACCATAAAATAAGGATAAACTTTTAGGAATATGGGAGGTATACCTCTAACTCCTTACGTTGGTCTAAACTTTAGGTACAAAAAAAGAAAGTCTAGGATGTTAAGGATCAAATGATGTGATCTGAGATAAATGAAGGATGAATGATATGGATGTTTGAACTTTCAAGACCCTTGGAGGAATACTAGACTTTAGGATTTTTTGGATTTTTTTATTTGGATTTGGTTTGATTTGATTTGGATAATGGAATTATAAATCCCAATATGTTATATGCTATCTTGGAATAAACTTTTCCAAAAGGATGATAATTTGACTAGATGTATGAGGAAGGATTCATCCACACACACTTGGCCAAGCAAGGTGATTTTGACTTTGATTTGAAGGATTTACCAAAATTCTAGTATGAATGATTTTTCCAAGGTTCTAAAAGTTGTTTGTGAGATGGGATTTGATTGATGGTGTGACAAGTGAAGGTGTTAATTTTGATCCTAGATGAACCTAGAGAGACTTTTGTTTACAACACCAAGGTATTGAAGAACATGCTATACCTCTTGAAAATTTCAACCCCACAATGTGAGATACTCAAAATGTTGGAAAAGACCTAGATTTTGACAATAATAGAATGAATACAAATTTGGATTGTCCTTTGAAGCACGTTTGTAAAATTTATAGAGAAATCTACCTCTAACTTTGTAAAGTGTTGAAAGTTGAAGCACGTTTGTAAAAGTTATAGAGAAATATATCTCTGACTTCATAAAGTGGTGAAAGATGGGTATGTGCAGGATCATCATGGAAAAAATAGGCCCTTAAGTGGCAAAAAATTCAAAAAAAATAGAGTTAGGCAACTTGACGTAAAAATTTGAATAATTTGTCTATATTATTTCAAAAATATGTAAGAATAGAATTTGTAGCAAACTAAATGTAGTTTCTAAACTAGTAGGTTTTTTTTAAAAAAAATCTATTTGGTGAAAATTTGAAATTTCAATGCAGTAGTACTTAAATTTCAAGGAAAAAATAAGAAGTAGGTGTCTGTCTGACCACCCTAACCACAATAAAATGATAATATTTTTTTATAATATTTTAGATATAAGTAGAGGACTGATGTCCCGATGTGATGCATATTTTTTGTAATTTTTTCCAAGTAAATAATTAATTATGAATTTTTTATTACAACTTTTAAAAAATATAAAAAACTCATATGTCTGACCACCTTAACTTGGTCAAAACTTCATTAAATTCATTTTTTTGTATTTTAATCCTATAGTATGTGAAGCATAGAATGTGATGCATGTTTCAGATTCAAAAAATTTAATACAGTTGTTTGAAAGCTATAGATGTTTTTCAATCAACCTATTGATGCAAGGGCATCTATCAACAACATCAATTCCATAACTAATCCACTAGGGTACACCAGACCCATACTCATTTAGAGAAGATAAAATTAAACAATCACCTAAGGACATAAAACCGTCTTTCATCATGTCTCATAACTTAAGAATCAATCACTTTTAAGATCTGTAAGGCTCCACAAAATGCTATACCTTAAAACCCTTGTTTCTAGGCTTTTTACAACACAAAAAGTGAGGGTTTATTGGAAATAAGTGTTGTAAACCTCCACATGCTCAACCACCTGCTCTGCCATCTCTTCAAACATGTTTATATAGGTATTCTTTTGCTCCAGAAATCAACTCCAAGCATCATTAAATGATATTTTCACAAATATCAACTTGAAACCATTCATCTTCATGAGGAAAACCCTATTTTTCTATGAAGACAACAACTCACACATTGTAATATCACCTTCCCCTGAACAAAAAAACACAAATAAATCCTAAAGAATCCTATACAAACCTACTCCACTGAACTACAAATCCCTATTCAATGGAGTAGTTATTAAAAATCTATTTAGACTCTCAAAACCCCTATTCTAAGATTACAAACCGAACTTCAAAGATTGCACTCAAACAGTTACTTTACTCAATAAAATCTCTCCCAATTGGCTTTAAATGAATGATAACTGTCTTTCCTATCAAGAAAAATAATATTTAAAGCCTTAAACTTCTGTACAGGGGTGATCCCATAATAGTGGTTTACAATTTTTGGCCAAACTGGACACTGAAATTATTATTTTTAACTAAATCTTCACATTCAGGCACCTATAGCGGCTAAACTGTGAGGAATTTGAAGATGGTGCAAACTAGAGTCTCATCAAATTTTTTTTATAGATTATAAAAATATTTTTTTCAAAATTTTGGAATCAAATTTCACTTCTTTTTCCATCTCCCACAAAAACTATTTTTTTCAGAAACAACATTTTTAAAAAGTGACACACAATGTATAACGATAACTTTTTTTCCATGAAGGATAAAATTCTAATTCTTTAAAATTTAGATTTGTAACTCTAATATCTAGTGCTTCCACTTGGTTAGATAGTTTTATTGAATATTTTTTCCTTAATCAAGTTTCAAAGTCAAACAAATTACAATTCAGACCGCGACAAGTTAACGCGGAACTTTTTGTGTATATGTCAAAATTTAGTTTAATTTTTTTTTGTTGGATCAAGGACTTCAATATCTAGTGCACCATTTTTCAACTTTTTTTTGATAATCTTCTATTTTTCCACATGTGAAGAAAAAGAAATTCATTTTCGATGAAAAACCTATGTTTAATAAAACTTAAAAACAAATACATAACAAAACCAAAACATATTAAAATTATATTCATTGGATAGCTTGTTCTGAGGAATACCATAATCATTTGAAATAAATTTTAAATGAATTCATTTGATCCCCCAAAAGCTAAATCAAAAGTGATTTTTTATCAGCATTTTGATAGGTGTAAAGGAGATGCATTTATAGGTATGGTTTAAAACTAGCGAGGTTCTATTCAAGGGGTTTTGATCTAAGGTGATTTGATCAAACCCTCTTCAATTGGAATCCTTAAAATGGAACTTTTTAAGGCTTAAATCATTATATTTTCTAAAAATATGTGATTTCAGCTAAAATTTGTTCCTCTCAGGAATTGTAAACCACTATTATGATAGCACCCACAGACTGTGCAAATTAAAGATTAGCAGAAAGAAACTCAGAAAATTGCTTAATAGGGTACTTTATTAATACTAAATCTTTAAGATTACAAAAGATGACGACTTTCCTGCCTTACAACTACTTTTATAATGTTTCCCCAACCAATAATTTTCCTTACAACTACTCCCATCGACCTATCTCTTCAAATTTCCCAAAAAGACTCTTCAACTTCTATTTTTTTGCATTTTTTTGCTTTTTACCTAATTGGCAATTTTGCAATTTTGTGCAACAAAACAACTTTATTTGCAATTTGACTAAGTTCCAAACCTTCTAATGACCTATTTGACACTTCAAATACACCATTTATAATTTCATATGACCTTCTACAATTTTTTACAATGGAAAATTGAAATTTTGTAAAATTTTGCAATTTTTTTCCTTTTGAATGTATTTTGAGGATAAGGTGCTCCAGCACCACCTATCAATCGAGACATTAGTCATAATTCAAATATAAAATTAATAATAATTATTTATTAAATTTAAAGTAAAGCATAATTTTTCGGTATTGGCATGGTGTGATGGCTTATAGGTGGCATTGTTGTTCTTGCCACCAAGGTTCAAACCCCGTTGCGGTGGTATTGTTGAATGGTTGTATCCGGTTCATAGCTCCGGTCAAAAGTGTTTACCCCTTGATTAAAAAAAATTAAAGCATAATTTATATTGGTGGAAATTTTTGAATCTCTTTTAAAAACCCTTTTCATTTCATCAATTTTGGTTTTAAAAAAAGTCATCAGCCACATACCCTACACATACCCATCATATCACCACTTTTTGGCCCATCATGATCCTGCACATACCCAGATGTTCCTTGAGATCCCTTGGACTAAGATGCTTATGCTGATTGATGACTTTGGTTTTGGGATTTTGAATTTTTGGGAAATCATTAGATCAAATGCATATGTCAAGTTCAATTGTCTTTTATCCCTCGATTAATGGATTCTTTTTACCACATCAACACTTTCTTTCCTAGCTTTTCAAATTGAATGTCTATGTCTAAAATCCTTTTCATTCCATAAGGTCCATTATGTGAAAATAAAGGAATCAAAGGCATAGTTTTTGAAGGTTGAATTTGGAGAGAACAAATTAAGATATGGGCCCAAATACTTAGAAGCCTCTGAGGATAGAGTCCCTAGGGACAAGCAGTAATATGTGGGTTTTTCAAAGACATTTGTTCTTTCCAAAGGGTTTGAAGTTTTGATGACTTGTTAAATGTTTGTTTCAAAGTTTTAGATGCAAGAAAAGTATTTAACTAACTCACAAATTGCACAACCCTAGGATAGAAAGGACAATATTTGTTGAGTCCCCACTTGGATTTCTCTAAACACTGAGACAAAGAAAACAACTAGAGATTTGGCTAAACTGGCTCCCCCTTTCTCAGCACACACTTCTCGGGACCACCAAATCTCAAGATCCTTAAAATTTGGAGATTAAAAGGATTTATTTTATTTCTACTTTGAATAGTACAAATGTGGTGTGGCTTCAAAACAATCGTTCTAGCACCAACAAATAGTAAGGATTTTGGTTTCTACACAAATTGGTTCTTATTCAGAGTAATCGGGGACATGGAACCTTGCGAGTGTCTAGCAAGCCACTAAAGGATTTAATCAATCCTACTAGGGGATCTTATACTTTTGATAGTAGTACCCCATTCTAAAAGACACTATATGGCTAAGTCCTACATACCATGAGGACTTGACAGTTTAGTCTTATCCCTTTACATATCGGCCCGAGTGAAAAACCGGTTGGAGTTGCCTTCAAGTTGTTCTTAGGAAAGACCCCCTAAAGGTAACAAAAGAAAGGGAGTACACTTGTAGTTCACGTAAAGTGAAAGGAGGGAGCACACACAATGTCTCTTTCTCACACTAGCATGATTGTTCAATTTTAAACCCAAATTTGAAGTGTTTGGGTAATTTTTTAGACAAAAAAGTCACTAAAATGCTTTTGATTCTCAAGATCGTCGTGAAGTGTGAGAGAAGTGCATATGCATTCAAATGACACAAGTTGCAAAAAATATTACAAGACAATGAAAACACAAGTTCGTTTTATGCCTCAAAGCAATGATGAGTTCTTTTTAGAGCACCAAAACCAAGTATGAAGTTGTTTGTTCAATTTTAACCCAAAATACAAATTCTAGTAAATTTTTAAGGTTCAATTTTAACCAACTTTGATAAAGCTTGAGTTGTTTGTAAATTTTATTCCCAAAATAACTCTAGTTGGTCCTAGAACAGGAAATAAAATGCAGAATTGGAAGGCCTAAGCTATTACAATGAGCATTTAAAAATTTATTTAAAGTCTCCAACTTATTTTTTCTCCCTTTCTTGCAAAGGTGATGCTATGCAACAAATGTGATGCTATGCCACTGTGCAAAAGTGATGTTGTAAGAAAATATAGTGCTTTGTTGAATGTGAAGGTGACACTCTATAGAGGAAAGAGACATCGAATGTGACACAATTCCAAAAGTGATGCTTTGTAGAACCAGAAAGTAAGATAGAAGACATAAGGACCAAATGCGGCTCTATAGCAGAAGCGGCACAATAGTGACGTGGATGTGTGGCAGGACATGGTGAATGCAGCTCTATAAGAAAAAGTGATGCTCTAAAAACAAGAAAAGGTGACACATTAAGCAAAGGCGATGATGTATGTTGCAAGGGTGACGTTGCTCCCCTATAGCTACAAAAACACAAAATTTTAAGAAAACAAAGACAAAATAACTTGGTTAGCTCTCCTTCTAGCGCCAAAATGTGAGTGTCCAATTTAGAATCAACTAACAAGGATCAACAAACAAGTGTTAAACATGTTAGAAATAAAAGTAAAACACTCCCTATGAGATTCTTTAACCAAATTCAAGAGAAAAAATGAAAATAATAGCAAACTAACAAAAGATAGCTTGAAATATCAATTGAACTAGCTAAACCTCCATCCCATAGGGGGAGTGGTGCTCCTTTGATGTGGAAAGAAGCCCTTTCCCAATCCCTTTGATAAGCTTGATGATTGAAGATGATCCAAGTGTGAAAAATGACTCTCTAAAAATGATGAAAGTGATGGATTGCTATGAAATTGAAATGCCTATAGTGATAATGCTTGAAGTTATCTACACCATATTATGAAAAGGATGTTTCTATTTATAGAAGCCAAGGGTTTAAGAATGAGTGGATTTGATGAATGTGGGATAAAATGGGAGCCAATGAGAATATGTCAAGTGTCACAATTCTATTGGAGGAAGGTGGAGTACATTTTGGAAAATGTGTGAGTGGACGATGATGGAAGAGAAATAAATGAATTTGGTTGAGGATTTGAAAGGTTGTAAGAGGAATTAAATGACTGTTGTTGAGATTTGAGAGGATGTAAGAGAATTTACTATAGATGTGAAAGGTTTTTGAAAACCTTTGGAGGGAAATTGAATGAGAGGTTGTTGAGAGGAATATTCCTTGGAATATGCCTTTGTGAGGATAAATAGAGGAATTAGATAATTAATAGAAATTATTTTCATGTGCAACCTGGTTAGTTGACCATGGGTTGATTTAACTCTTGGGGAGTTAAAAGATAGAGGAATTATTAATGATGATTAGAAAGGTGATTTAGGATTAATTAATTTAGATTTAATTAATTGGAATGGGTTAGGGGATTGTGACATTTGATTTGATTTATTTAATCAAATGAGAAGACTTAAGAGGATTTAATTAAATGATTTGATTTAATTAAATATGATAAAAATTAGTTAGAAGAAGGGTGAATTAGTTAATAAATTTAATTATTTCATTAATAGTTGAATTTGTTGAATTTAACTAAATAATGTTGATTATTTAACTAATAGGTGAATTTGAGGTGATTTTGGAAGAAATGGTGTTAATTAATCAGAATCAGACATATAGTATCAATCAGGACTTTTTTTGGTGTCTACAGTTCCAAAAACTTAATAGTCTCCAACCACATTTAACAAGAACCTATCATTTTATCAGCAGTAGCCTATCATGGCATCAAGCTGGCTAGGGAGAAGGGGATCTCTAACTTATGGGTCGAAGGGGACTCTTTGAATATAATTAACTACCTAAGGAATTGTTCCCTTCCATCATGGTCAATTGAAAGATTTATTTTGGATGCACAGTCTATGTTGCATGATTCTGATGAGGTGTATATTTCCCATGCCTTTCGTGAGATGAATGGGGTGGCAGAATTGATGGTGAATCTTGGGGTGACATCAGCTAAATCTTGGGAGGCCAATGATAAACTTCCCATTAAATTAATTTCCTTAATAATGACAACTCCTAGCTCGTTGGAGGAAGCCATCTCTTCAACTAAAAGCTTGCATGGTAATCATGTTCAACTCAGGTTGATTAGACACCTTATGCTTTTGATGCTCATTGGAATTTATGGGTATCCAATTCATAAATGCATGAGGCTCCTAGCCATTATTGTCTTCAGTACTGCAATTGGTAGGCCCACACACTTTTTGGGTGCTTTTCTTTCTCTTTCCTTGGTGTTTAGTTGCAATCACAACATGTTTTTTATTGCATCTATGAAGTGCTTGGATTCGATGATGGGTAAGGATAGGTGTAGGACTAAACCTATTTCATGTGACGATTTCAAAGCTAATGCCGAAGTTTGGAAAATTTTACAAAAGGGTTGGGTTATCTCTTTCATGGAGAAATTGCATGGTTTTAAAATGAATGTCTCTAGGGATTTTGTTGATGCTTGGCATGGCTATGTGTTGAGCATGTTTGGTCCTAGGATACCACTATCAGTGAGGAATTCATCATAGAAGTCACTAGGATGTCAACCAAAGGAAGAATATTTTACAAGGACAAAGCTCTGTCGGAGCTAATAAATGAATTTTCTTCAGGATAGGAAGAGAGCCAAAATAGTGAGGCTCAACTGTGGGGGTTATGGTTGGTCCAAAATCAAACCTATCTGGCATGATGTTGCCATAGAACTGATGCATTATTTCACCTTAGACAAGAGGTATTCGGCTCTATATGGCCATCATTTTGTGATGCTCAATCAACTTCCATCATGGTAAGCTCATCTTTGTCCCTTTCTATCTTTTTCTTTCTTTACAAGAGGGGATTGCAAACTATAGAAAGAATCTTAGGAACCCTTTCCTACATGAGGGTTTAATGTTGCTGATTGTGGATCATACAAAGGATAACTATGTTATTGAGTCCCCTGTTCATGTTAGTTCTTTCAAGTCAAAGAAGAGGGAGAAGGGGAGTAGGAAATGCCAGATTGAGAAGGTGGATGAGAGTGCAGGTATGGAAATTAAGAAGGATTCTGATGCATGGTCGGATGGTCACCACACAGACTTGGATTACACCCCTTCTTCTGGTGGGAAGAAATGCTCTGCTAAAAAGGTGAAACCATCCAATCCGTGTGTTAAATGCAAAATTTAGGAGGCTTGTGATGAAGAGGTTGTAGAGGATAAAGGTAGTAGGAGGAAGACCACGAAATAGGGGTCGGTGTGTTCCAAGGATGGTGAGGAAAAGTTGTCAGAGGTTTTAGGGGTTAATCTGGTCAGTGAGGTGGTGGATTTAGGGAATAAGGACCTGGGTCATGGTGATGATGGGGGGGCCCTATTGCTAGGAAATTGAACAGTATGGTGGACATGGATGAGTCTCCTATGCGTTGGATTCCAAAGACAAGGGTAAGATCAAGGTTGATTTCTTGAGGGTTTTCAAGAAGATGATCCACCCATGAGTTCCCATCGAGGAAGCGGCTTGTTCTAGGGTGCCATGGACTACACATAGGCCTCTAGTCTGGTTAAGGAAGGGATGATATTTCCTTTAATTTTCTTATGTGGTTAGTTTAGGAGGTTCAAGACCTCCATAACAAACATGACATGATTGCTCGATGCAATATTTCTACTCTCAAAAGCTTAAAGGAAATGGATTCCATCTTCAGTTTGGTCAAATCGTTGAACTCCAACCTTGTCCTGATGGTGGAGGACATGGCCAATATGAAGAGAGATTATGCTCTAAGGTTGTTAACGTTGGACATGAAATCTCTGCTACTATGTGAAGACCTTAACATGGTAATCAACCATAACAAGGAGAAATTTGAATCCTTGACTAGAGGTCTTGTGTTCCTAAACAAGAAGGTGAGGGAATGGACTGGAAGATCTCTGTTTAGTGAGCCAATGAACAAGGAGGTGGGGGAGGATGTTGATAAGGAGCTGCAGGTTGTGGACTTGGGCACAGGACTGAGCATTCACACTCAGAGAAAAACTAAGAAGAGCAAGAAGGTGTCGAGGAAGGACGTGGAGGAGATCATGGAAATGCACGACAAGGTGATATTTAAGGATATGGAAGCAACCAAAATTCTTAAGGAACTTCTCTAAATACTACTTGTTCTATTTTCTTTTTGTCTAGTTTTGTTGTTTTGGCTAGTCGTTATCTACTGATGGGGTGTTGATGGTTATGTAATCAGCCTATTTTTTGGTGTTGGTGGGGCAACCAATTTGATTTATCTTTGCTTCCTCTTCTCTTTTTTGTACAAGGTTTTAGGGCCCCTTCAAAACCTATTTATAATAAAAAAATAGCCTATCATTTTATTATAAAAATATATATCAATATACACTACCTATACATGGCAAGGAAATAAAACATTTTTTATTGTAAAAACTATCAAATACACTAACTATGCATGTCAAGAAAATGAAATGAAATGAACAATAGGTAGTGAAATATTTCTGATACAACAAGTATTGTAGGAAATAATTCATGGAATTCCAACATATTAGAAATTATAGTTGATGATAAATAATTAAATTAGTACATTTTACTTAAAACTAAATGTCAAATTACTCAAGTATATAGTGAATGTCACCCTTTCCACAACACAATCAAATATTATTTAATTATGTTATGCAAACACTTAGATTTATAAATAAAATATTATTTATATATTATACATAAAGTATACAAATACTATCTAATATTTATTTAATATAATATTTATGATATACATAATTAATGAAACATTTTGACATAATATAATTTTTAATATTAATTAAAAAAATTTAAAAAAATTATTAATGAACATTTTAGCAAATTGTCATTATAACAAATAAAATATAATAATATGTAGTATAGTGTTTAAGTGATTATGCAATTTTTGATGAAACAAAATGTCATGATATTGAATTTTTGACTCATAAAATACTTATTATTTTTATAATACATTTTTAAAAGTATTACTAATATTTCAATTTACATATAAATTATAATAAAATAATTTTTAAGATTATATAATATTTTATTATCTTTTAATTAAAAATATTTTAATTTATTTTATTAAAAGTTAGAATAAATTAAAAAATAATATTTTTAATTAATTAAAAAACATTTACATGATTCTAATTATTAATATTAATATGTTATATCTTGTAATAATTTAATAACTATTTATCTTTATAATAATAATATTAATATTAATACAAAAATTGAAAATTGAAACAAACATGTTTTTTTGGTAAAAGATGAAAAGTTTGAATAATTATATTAATATAAAGTGAAAATACATAAGGGCATGTCAATGCCATCATACATTACATATTGAAGCTTAGAATGGGACTAAAACTAGACAACTTGTCCCATAAAATTGTGCAAAATGTCGAGAGAAGCCAATACTAGAGCCAAGGCCAAAATGCAAAAGTAATCCAAGAACACCAAAATAACTGATTGAATAGGGCTTTGGGTAGACCTAGTGCTCATACAACATGAGGGGAGGCATCAAAGTTCAAAATCCATTGGAATTCAATCGTTCATTCTAGGTTGTTAACTTTCTTAAGAAAAACACACCCCATGTGTGTTGTAGCTCTATGTTGTGCCAATGGAACCATGCGAAAGTTGTCAAGGAAAGGAAGCCATTTGACACTACCAGACACCACATGCCCATACTATGGAGGCCACTAATGTGGGATGCCAACACCAAGCCCTACCAAAGCAAGGGTTTCATTCAAACCCTAAAAGTTATGTTCTTTTAACAAAATAGAGGCCAATTCCTTCACCATTTTATTTGACTTGCCAAGGTCGAGAAGGGAGGCCACAAAACCTAATAAAATTAGCACCTAGAACCATCTTCACTACTTTTAGGTCCCTGTCAGATGCATGTTTCATTATTAATTTCAGATGTTGGTTTGAGATGGCACCATCAAAGGCCATCTGGTGACATGAACACTTGAGGTGGATAGGAGCGTTCATACTCAACGTGCTCACAAGACAATAACTGGAGAAAGGATGAGAAAAAAGGGTGGTTATAGAAATTTAAATAGGGAAAGTTGCAATAGGCATGCGTGTACCTAGCGAAGGGGAAATTAATTCCAGGATCTTCCAACAAATGAAGTACTTGCAAATTTGACGAGACTTTTATTTTTTCTATGCCCGCACACTTGAGGAATACTTCACAGACAATTTAGCATTAATGATAATACCACAAAATACCTGGTAGTTTATTGGGTAGTTTATGACCAAAGGTCAACCGTATTGAGAGTTGCCCTTTGGTGGTGACATCGGATTAACACTATATCGATGGAAATAAAAGCATACAAAATATATATCCCATCAAATTAGGAGTTGGTAGAGCCTTCAAAGTTAATACTTAATTAATTGAAACACATGTGAGACACTTAGGTCAAAGACTTACTGCCACGTTGTAGCAATTCGCAAGATGGGAGGACCAAGATTTGGGGAGGATGCTTAGAGAAGTGCACTAATGCCACGTGTTGAAAATCTAAGCTAGTTGGTTTCATTTGGCGGCAACTATATTAGTTCTATAAACTCGTAAGACACTCTGGCAGTCACTGCCACCTTTTATCTATATGATGAGCTCAACAGGAACTCCGACCAAATGCCCATCATTGGTTATATGTTGGGATAAAAGACAAAGACAAAATGCATTGGCCAACGCAGATATAGATCTACAATGGAGTTCGAGAATAGATGTATCAAACTCCACGTACACTCAGTGCTGGAACTAAACTGACAAGTAGCCATTGGCACAACAATTAGCATCCTATGGCTGTGGAATCTCCCTAGACTTGTGCCCAATTAACATGTGGTGTGGATGGAATCAAAGCTCCAATTAAACTTTCAGAATCGCTCACGGGGACTTGCGGTGGTAGGAACATGGTAGTATCACACAAGCATTAAGCCAGCCTTCGTAGACCTATCTCGATATCAAGAGGAGAGATGTAAGCCTACCCCTTTTGTGTCCTAACCACTAACGTTATCGGCCCGATAGCGTACCATTCCACTTCCTCCAAGGAAAACATATTCCTTAATTGTGCTTTTGCAACACAAAGCAGTAACAGGTATCTAGCTGGGGAAATGTGATGTCGCAAACAAGAAGCTTCCCATTGAATGGGCCAATAGCGCATCTTTCCACTACCTTTACCTTCAAGACATTCTTGAAGTTTTGCGGGTATGGCATGTGGCCCAAAGTGACCATAATGGGCAATGTTTGGATCATCAACACATCTGAAATGGGGACCATGCTTATCAAATCCTGTGCACTGAGTTTCAATATTTTGTGCTTCTCTTAGAGGAGTGCAATGTTGGGCGCATGTTATTTCATGTCATCAATATGGTCTTTTGTGCCTTTAATCCAGAAAAACAATCAACCATCTTCACGCATTAGGGCTACTGAGAAAACATTATCCTGTGTCTCTAGAAATACTGCACCCTTCACCTTCTTCATAGATGATTAATGCAAAATCCTCAATCATGAGAAAATTGGATGAATCAATTTGGAGATTTTCAGCCTCCATTTTGCAAGCAAGATTTTCTAGGGCATCTGCTATCGAATTAGCTTTCCTATAACAATGTGTGATTGTTACTGATGTAATTAGCTTCCCTATAACAATGTGTGATTGTTACTGATGTAAAATCTTTAGAAGTTCCCAAACATGTCTCAAGATGTAAGAAATGGCCCAATTATTTTCTTACCTATTCTTGCATGCATTAATAATGTTTAAGGAGTCTCCTTCCATGTGATTTTTTTTGAGTTGCATTTTGTGTGCTAGCTATACCCCTACTAGTAGACCATGAGCCTCAACTATATTATTAGTACTCTTAGGAAGCTTCAAAGAAAAACCTTTTCATAATTCTCGTTTGTCATTACAAATTACACAACCTATCCCAAAGATGCTTTGGTTTCCTTTAGACAGTCCATCAAAGTTTAGTTTTACATTGTTTGGGAGTGGAGCATTCCATTTGATTTTTCTTGTGTTGAATTTTTGGACATTAGACTATGCCCCTTGATTAGGAACCTTAAGGAGGGGCCAATGCTTTACCATTTCATTGTCCTAGCATGAGAATGATTTATGTGGATTTGATTTTTGCACAAAAATTTTCATCACTACTTTAGATATGTTCCTTTCCAATTTACTGATGAAATTGTTCCAATATAAGATTTTTTTAAAATCTTTCTATTATGCTTGAGCCAGATGTTCCAAATGAGTAATTTTAGGATCACTACACATAGTGCTTTGAAAAGAGAACCTTTATTTAGGAACAACCAACTCTGAAATAATTCCAAGATAGTGTTTGGCAGGGGGGAAAACCAATGAAGTTTATTTTGGATCTAGACCCAGCATGCTTGAGTAAAACTAATGCAAAGACAATTGTTGTTGCACCAAAAGATTGACCAATTAATTCCCAATACAACTACGAGAGTTAATGAATCCACAGGAGGTGGTTAAGCCATGTCACGAACTCGAGTGTTGTGTTGCACAATACAAGGAGACCAAGGGTGCACACCTTGCAACAATCCCTCCCCAATGCAAGCGAGGGGTTCAAACCCATGACCCAAGCTCTAATACCAATTGTTACAAAGAAAATTATTGTTGCACCAAAAGATCAACTTGTCAATGCCCCGATACAATTGCCAGAGTTAATGAATAAACATGAGATGGTTAAGCCAAGTCATGAACCCAAGCATTGTGCTACACAACACAAGAAGACTAAGGGTGCACACCTTGCAACAAAAACTACACTAGACCAAAAGATGGTACTATTATCTCTCAAAATTTACACCCTAAACTGAACTATACAAGTTTCAACAATCTTGGAGAAACATTAGATTCACTTCTATGTGGGATTGTTGGAATGAAGTGAAACCTCTAAGTTTTAGGCCGGCTCCTATTCAGATAAACATTTAAATGCACTTAAACTTGAAAGGGAAAAGGTGTAAGAAGAAAGCTTAAACAATAAACAACTAAAAACTTTAAAAAGCTTTTTAAGGTGATACACCAGAAATATGTCGATATCTTGTTTAAACAACACACCACAATGAAAATCTGACAACACTAAGTGCATAGGACACAACTTTGGTATATGAGCCACTACATAAAAATTCCTTATAGACAGGTATTAAATTAGTTCCAGACTCTAACTTAGCAGGAAAATATAAAATTCTCACAACTAATCAAGCCTAAACTATATAAAATTTCACAATCTATAATCTTTTCAACTGCAAGATATTCACTTCAGACACCATTTCAAGACATAACATGTAGGATTAAAATAAATCTCAACATGAAATATCAAACTGAAAATAGGATAAAAAGCATACAAAAGCGAACTCCAAAGTAGGTCCCAAAAGCTCCTGAATTATCAAAAAATAACTGTGAGGAAGTCCTTAAAATATCATGAGTTACAAAGGCTGAATAATGCTTTTTTTTGTAATCTCTCTTCTTCGAACTCCCTTTACAAAGAGGAAAAAATGCCATATATACAACCCAAAAAACCAAAAGTGTCAGCCTTTGCCCTAAGGTTTACAAAAAATGAGTCGGTTCCTGAACACGTCGGCCCTCAAATCTTTTGGACTAGAGGTAATGCTGCATTCAATGTACCTGCCCCATGTCCATATCAGTGAAGGATTGCTCCAAGGATGGCCTTTTAGATCTTTTGCAACCATTGCATTAACTTCTGGCCTCCGTGTCCACCCTCGAACCTTGTTGCAAAGCTGGCTTGAATGTTCTTGAGCGGCATCATAAATGTCAGTCTACCTTTGCCAGTAGACACTAGAGCTATCACTGAGACTCGCAATTTCTTCCTTTTTGGCATTCTTCTTGCTCTAGATCCTTCTGCAAGTTGACCCCCCTGAGAGACAACATCTGACTTTCATGTTAGATCCGAACACCATTGTTCACTGAGCCGATCCATTGCCTTCGATCTCAGAGTAGATCAATGTTGTTCATGCTCTGTTGATCCTCCTCACAAGAATAGTCATAGTCAAATTGCCAATGGTTCACCTTCAGCCTCCTCTGATTGGTTGAATAGACAACACGTAGGATCCTCAAGAGGTCAAAATTTCTTCAAATAGAATCACATGTCGGTGAGATACTAGTCGTGTCTCCCCAATGCAATTATACTTCACCGCAGTAATTGGCATAACACACAACTATCGGCGAGACTTCATAGCAAGTGTAACACCTTTCCCCGATGTCCGCTATCGCCAGGAGTCTTATTGAAACATACATACCAATCAGCAAGACAATCGCTTGTTGGCAAGAGGTCATAGCGGGCTACAAGAGTCATATCGATATCCCCTTTCCATTGCCCAGACTATCGACAAGATTCCATCTATTAGGAAAACATCATGTCGAGCACAAATCCTTTGGCCAGACCACCTTCGGTCTGCGAGACCTCACACCGACGCTAACCTCTCTTGGCGAGACTCCCACCGGTCGGGAAGACATCACACCGAATCCCCCATTATCCTCGAGCTCAAACATTTTGGCAAGAGTTCATCAGGTTGGCAAGACCTTACACCGAGGCCACAAACCTTTGGCGAGAGCTCCATTTGTCGGCCAGACCTCATGTTGAACTCAAAACTTTCAACGAGACCTCTTAGAGTCGCTG
This sequence comes from Sequoia sempervirens, assembly GCA_007258455.2. Lineage (NCBI taxonomy): Eukaryota > Viridiplantae > Streptophyta > Pinopsida > Cupressales > Cupressaceae > Sequoia > Sequoia sempervirens. Next base: position 551,889 of record VDFB02326145.1, read on the forward strand.
AGACATTACCTCAAAGTCCCATCATTATGCCAAAGGCATTCCGTTTCAGCGAGACCTCGCTTGGTCAGCGAGAGGTTACACTGAAACCATTCCACTTCGGTGAGACCTCACCCCATCGGTGAGACACTACACCGAAGGGACAACCTTTCACCGAGACTTCCATCTGTCGGCAAGACCTCTCCCCGATGACACCCTTCTTTCGGCGACTCTAGCCTTGTGCACAAGGGTCGGCGTGACTTCTTTCCAAGTGAAGAGATACATAAAAACTCATGGCGACTGAAATGTCTAGTTGATCAGTGTATTTCAAATGAATAGAACCATACTACCAGTCGGCAAGACATCCAGCTAGTCACAGCGACTTTCTTCCTCAGGAGTTTTATGCCAAATCTGACTAAGGCAAGCTTTCCAATAGAATTCCTTGTGAAATAGCATCAGATGAAGACCTTCCCAATGAAAATTGAACACCTGCACACTGGGCTCAACCCTTATGGGAGCCACATTTAATCCACATGTTGAATTTAAAACATAATTTCCCCTAATTGAGCCCGTAGGTGAAAATTGGGTAACATGTCCATTGACTCCTAGTGATAACCACATAATATATAGTTGAAAGGCTAGGCTAAACCCAATTTAGAGAGCCTGTAATTGAAACAAATATGTTATTATATTTATTTAATGTTTAATTTTTAAATTTAAAATTTTGATTAATTTCTTGTCATTAGCATGAGTGAATATATTGCATATGTTTTATTAATATATTAACTAACAAAATATATCTAAATTATTCCATTAAGTTTAAATATAGGCATGTAGCAGTATCTTAACTATAGGATGGAAATAATTAATCGGTTATTATAAGCATGAAAAAAAAATAAAGAAAAAAGTGGGTTTGAACTAGCAAAAATGAAAGAGGATAATGTGGTGACCTCCACCCATTTTCCTAGCATGGTCAATGTGGTTCCCACGACTATAGACATGTCTCTTAGAGAGTCCTAGCCCCTGCTAAAATCAGAGAATAAAGACAAGTAAACTTATGATGCCTCCATATCAGACACTATAATGAACAACATGTCTGCCACTAATTTTGAGGAAGGTAAAGTGATCTTATTTTCCCTCCCAGATGATATTATTGATGTAATCTCTAAATTTAAAGCAAATTTTTTTTTTTTCTCAAAGGTATCCCATCAAAACAAGACTTTTTCAAATGGGCCCAAAACAACTAGGAACTCAAAGGTTGGATGTTTGAATCCTTTAGGGGTTTAGGTAGAGGCCATGTTGCTTGCACCTTCTCAAACCCTGAACATGCCTATGTTGTCCTTTAATATGAATCTTGGATTATATGTGGACAAACCTACTATATGCAAGACTGGGATCTTGATTTCCATCTAGAAGAGATTACCATGTCCAAATACCCCATGTGGGTAGAATTTCCTTTCCTTAACCTTGCTTTTTGTCCTTTCCTTCAAGACATCATTGCACAACTTGGAAAAGTCTTGTGGTGTAAACAACATTCCAATAAATGGGCCAAACTGCATTCACACCCTAGGACCTGTATTGAAATGGACTTAGTTCACCCATTACCCAACATTATCAAACTAGTTGGACTTGGTTTTGAATTTGACCAATGCATCACTTATCTCAATAATCCAAATGCCTATTTTTATTGTTGCAAGGAAGTCCATTTGATTTGCGCCTACCATTTTTGTAAGCCCAAATCATCCTAGCCTATTGCAAACAATATTTATCTAGATGATCCCCCAACTAGTGGTAAGCTTTAGCCATCTATGTTTCCCCCCACACATCACACCCCTCTTTTCCAACCCAACATAATACTCATCTTTCTCACAACCCCCCTTCACCCCTTCCCCCGCCTATCATATTAACTCATCATCTGCTTCATAAAGTTTATCTTACAAAGACATTGATGTGGTATCTCAAGCTAGAGCCTCTAAGAGGATGAAGGAAACTACCCCTACTAAACATGTTTCTCCAGTAAACGTGATCACTTGCCTTAGATAAGAAGTCCTATAATAAACCTAAACCATAATAAAAACATATTACCTATTAGTCATGATCACATGGTTGAGCTCCTTGGACAAGATCTTATGATGGAAACTCAAAACAGACTACTCAAGAATCAGTTTAATGTGTTACAGTTAGATGAGGAATCCCTCCCTGAGTCCTCCCAATGAAGTCCAAAATTCAATTTTGGAATGTGTGTGGAATGACCCTCCCTGCACAAAAATTTCATGTCAAAAAATTGTCCATAGTAATCATATTGACATCCTTATGCTTCAAGAAGTTAAATTGATTACAATTCACCTTGATATGACTCTTGTCTTTATTTAGCTTGAGGCTCATTTTGTTCATATGAATCATTATGATGGTGGGGGAGGTGTGGTGTTGGGTTTGGCTCTGTGGCTGGCCAAAAATTTGGTGGCTTTTGGTCATGACCCCAATGGAAATTGTGTTTGGGCCACCACCCTCATTAAGGACATGTTGGTGGATTTTTCTCAATATACGCCCTAAATTCTTCTTCAAAGAGAATAAACCTTTGGGATTGGTTGTGTCCGTCACTTGCCAATGCTTTGTGGGTGTTGGAGGATACTTTAACATGGTTGAACAACCTGTTGATCATAGTTGGGAGCCATTCACTTGATTGTCTAACCTTGAGTTCAAAGCCTGGACCCTAGCACAAAATTCTCTTGGTGTTCATGACCCCTCTCTTGGTAAATTCAACCTCCAAATTCCTCACTAGTATACTTGGAGTAACTGTTGTGAAGGATTCTTAAGGAAATTGAGCAGGCTGGACCGATTCTACATCTCTCCCAATTGCTACATTCTTCCATCCCATATTGGCCTCCTTGTTTCTTTAGACCTTTCTGCTAATCTCTCTAGTCACCTTTTGATATTCACCATGCTTTCCTTTTTCAAGCCTACCCCCATCCCCAATAATTTCCCTTAGAAGCTAAATGTCACCCATTTGAAAAACCAGGATTATATTGATGGCCTCTTAGCCACCTAGAATGTTGAGCCAAGACCTCAAGAAAGTAGTTGGATTAGCTAGTGGGAAATAACAATAAATAATTGCTCCTCTGTCCTTCGTGACTATGGTATGAGTGTTACGTCTAAACAATGCAAACTAGAGAAATCTCTCAAAGGACAACTAGAGCATAGTTAGATAGTCGGGCATATTTAGCCTACAATCCTCATGACATGACTTTACAATGATCTATGATTAATGTTGAAAATCAATTGCATAAAATGGTTTTTTATAGAGGCAAAGAAGCTCAAATCTATGCTCAGATACAATGGATTAAGGAAGGAGAACAAGGTTCTAAATTTTTTTTCCAATACCTCCAGCAAAAAACATAAAATTGAACACATTTCTACAATTAAAACAACTAATGGAAATTTGCAGACCAATCACACTAATATAAGGAGTATTTTATATAGCCACTTAAAAATCCTATTTATTGATAAATCCAAAGATGACATTCTTTTTCCCATTCTTGAAGAGAGTGTTGTTGGCTGCATTCCTAGAAAAATAGACCTTGGGTAGAGAAATTATCTTGATCACTTCCTTTCAATAGAGGAATTTGATGAATCCCTTCACTACATGGCTCTAGATAAGAGTCCAAGAATGGATGGTCTGCTGATTGAATTTTATAGAGCCCTTTGGCCCAACATTCATGAGTATTTTTATAATGTTTATCTTGAAGGAATTGAAACGAGATCCTTAGGAAGTACTATTAATCAAGGGTTAATTAAACTCATACCAAAAGGAAAACATGTGGATTGCATCAATGGATAGAGACCTATTACTTTCCTCAATACCTCTTACAAGATTATTGCTAAAGCCCTTGCAAGAAGAATTAAATTTATCTCTCAAGAAATTGTTCAACCTGAGCAAACTGGATTCTTAGGAGGAAGATTTATTTTAGACAACTTGGTCCTTGCATGGGAGACCTCTGAATGGGTGTAACAAAAGGCATAGGATACTCTTATCATTAAACGTGGTTTTGACAAAGCATATGATTGTATTCACTGGCCCTTCATTCTTAAAATGCTCAGTTGGCTTAGCTTTGGTCCTAAAATCTGTGAACACATTAAAATACTTTTCATAGAGGATAATGCAAGAGAGGTTGTTAATGTTGTCCTCTCTCCTTCATTTCCCTTAAAAAAATTCATTTGCCAAGGATGTCCACTTGCCCCATTTTTCTATGTACTTGCTAGTGGTGCACTCATATATCTTTTTCAGCATGTGCTTGTAAATACATGGAATCACTCTCCCTAAAATACAACTTTCTCAATTCCCATTTTGTTGATGATAGTATCCTTTTCATACAAAACTCAATAGAAGAAGTGGTTATCAAGCTTGATATTTTAGATATTTTTTGTTCTATTTGAGGATCTAAACCTTTTATGCATAAAACAATTTTTTTCATGACAAGACACAATTCTTGACCTCCTTGAATCTTGAGAGAATGGAGATAAGTTAAGGATGGGGTTATTACTAGATAATTTTGGGTTCCATTTGGCCTTGGAGTTTCACTAAAAGATATGTGGAATTGGTTCTTGGCTAAAATAAAAAGAAATCCTAAATTGGACAACAAATTTCTTTCCATGGCTAATAGATTACAAGTTTCTAATACTTGATATGTATTGCAAGCCATGTTTACATTTCCTCTTGTTGGCTACCTTCCAAAGCCTACTACAACTAGCTAACTCAGCTAATTAGGAGCTTTCTTTGGGCTAAGTGGGGAAACAAAAATGGGCGGCCTACAACATCATGGATCCATTACATTCAACCAAAAGGAAAAGGAGGTCTAGGCATCATTGATCCTTACACACAAGGAATTTGTCTTACCACTAAATGGATTGCTAGAGCTTTGGATGACAATGCTCCTTGGAAACACTTGGATCATCATTATATTCAAATGGCTATTGTTGAATGAACATGGGAGACAATGAAATCAATGGATAATCTTTTTCGTTCTCCTTATTTCAAATCTCATGGTTCAACCCCTTTCAATTCCATTTGGAAGGCCAGGAAAATTACTTCTAAACAATTCTCTTGGTATGCCCAATCCTTGAGCCATGGTTTAATATTTTCCTCCTCATATCTATAAGGTGGAATTGTCTTTTTCAACTAGATAATGCACCTCTTGCTTTTAATAAGCTTATTAAAGGAAAGCATCTCTTTAACAAAGGTATTCAAGTTTTTAGAGATCTTTGGGATCCAGTTAGATTTAATTGGAAAACATGGCAACAACTTAAGGCTAAATTCAAGCTTGCTTCCAATGATAAACTCCTAATCCTTCAAATACAAATCCTTGTTACACCTGACCTATATTGTCTATTGTCCACACCTTGCCATGACAACTTTCTCAAGGATTAGAAATGGCCTAATAATCACCACCTTTATGTGTTCCCCTTTAAAAAATTTTATAAACAAATCCTTCTTATAGTTTACTTGGCTTCGCATCTTAATAGCAAATGGCATTGTAGATTTAGACGTGTCAAATGGAACAAGTTAAGTGCTCTTATTTGGAAATCCAAAATTGAAGCTCAAGCCCAATTAACTACTTGGAAAATTTCGCATGTTAAACTCCCCATTGGTGACTATCTTTACTTCATTTCACCAACCCTATCTTGCCCCTTTTTCACTAAAAGGAAACTATCAAACATGCTTTTTGGTTTTGTCCCCATGCACAACGCTTATGGAATTATTTTTTTTGCTATTATTCCAACCCATTCTTCTCAAGTTTGATCTTGGAAAGCTACTTTTGTTGGCCTTGCTTCTCACCTCAACATCATATCATATACCTTTAGACACATTATTTTGAAACACATTTGGAATTTCCATTGCCTCCTTACCCTTTCAAACACGTTTCACACCTTTCAAATGGAAGCTCAAATTATCTATGTGAATCTTGCTCCAGGAACCTTTCCCACCTGTTGTAATCCCTCCAATCCAAACCTGACCTACACGTTGCTTTGAAAGAGCTACAATTGAAATTTGATGCTTTTGAAGCTAAAATTCTTGGAGTTGGTTGCAAGAAATGAAGAGGAAGGTTGATTTTCTAGTGTGGTCTAGAAGCTTTAAGGTTCATTGCTCTAGTTGGGGTGGTTAACTAAGAGTAACTATTTTTAATATTTTTAATATCTCGGGTGGTGTTTCAGATGTTATGGAGTGGGTCTTATTCTTGCAATAACTTTCTTTTCTCTTGTAGTTGCTTTGTTGGAGACTATGTTGTTGTCACAATATTCATCAATGTGGTTTCTTGCAACAGTCTATTTATTGATTACATTGTGTTTAAATATCTTTGTAAAATAGTAATTTTTTATGTTGTTTATTAACAACTAGTAGATGTTTACTTTGTAATTATATGTAATTTTGTTGTTTTCTTTGTAAATATGTAAGTTTTATGCTACTTTTTAACAAATTGTAGATGTCTACCTTTATATTGTTATGATGTTTACCCTTAGATTGGCATTGTTCTATAACAACAACGTACCTACTATGATGATGTATTGTTGATGTTCTCTAACAGCTCTGCTAATGTACTTTGGTCTTTCTTACTCCAATAAAAAAAAAATGTATTTTATTTTCTATGGTTTATATTTAGTAAAAACAACATCATGTCTACAATAATTGATTTATTAATTTAATTCAAATAAACTTTATATTCTTAATGAAAAAATAATATTTTTTATAATAAAGTAAAATTATTTTTTGAGAAATATTTTCATAGAATGTCTAATAATATATTTATATAAAATTATTTTATAAATCTAAAATGCATAATTATAAAATCTATATATTAACATTTACTAATATGTTTAATTTTTTATTGTATTTTGATTTTTAATATTACTAATATTATATTTTACTTTTTAAAAATATATCTCTAGAAAAGATTTATATTTTTAATAATATTATTAATATAAAAATATTTAAAATAAATTTATTAATTATATATTAAAATTATTTTAGTGATGAATAATATATATTTGTTAATATTTTTATTTAACAGATTATAATATATTTAAATAATATTATTTTATAAATCTAAAATAAACAATTATAAAATCAATATAATTTATATTTATAATAGCATTATTAGTACACAAATAAAAAATTGAAAGAAGCATGTTATTATATTTATTATTTAATCTTAACTTTTAAAATTTAAAATTTAAATTTATATCTTGTCATCATATGAGTGAATATATTGCATTTTTATGTTTTAATTTCTTATAATAAATCAATTAAATTACAAAAAATTTTGAAAAAGTTATTTCATCAATATTTTACAAATATTTGTTTTGATAAACAAACTCAATTTCAATTATGTTAGCCAATCAAACTTAGAATCAAAATTAATCCTAACAACTATAATATTTTTTAATTTACTAAAATCAAACTAACCTACTTTTAAATTATTGTCATATTTTTTAATTTAATAAAATCAAACTAACCTACTTTTTAATTATTGTCATATTTAAAATAATTAAATATGATAAGTGACGTACGAAAAAGCAGCTTATTCACTCCAACGTGGCGAACTATGCCGTCGTCTTAATTTTGGCAATTTATTTCTTAAGAATCACAAAAAATAATATAAAAAGTCCATAGCCATGAAATTATAAATACGCAACCTGCAACTTATGAACACTTGTAAACCTTCGTAGCTAGGTCTTCATCCAAGTAAATTTTTATGGCGATTGACTACCTTTCAGATCTCACCATAGAGAATTAGATTTTTGTATGTTAATTTAATATTTACAATATAAAAATATCTATATTATTATTTATAATAATTTAATATTTATTTTAATTTTTTTATTATAGATTATAATTATAATAATATTATAATATAATTCAATTTTTAATTTTTTTTTTTTATTATATATAATTATACATTATTTATATTTATATGTTAATCTAATTTGTACAAAATGAAAATATATTAGTTATTTTTTAATTAAGAAGGGTAAATGCTTTTGTCGAGTGAGATCAAAAATATATTAGATTTGTAATTGTGTGTCAATTTTTACATCAACATTTCAAATCATACTCCATGATCCATCATCAATACCTTGATGATGGACCTTGATGATGGATCATGGAGTATGATCTCAAATGTTGATGTAAAAATTGACACAATTTTTATCCAGAAATCATATTACAATACTACCATGGACTATGGAAACTTCATGCTTTTAATATATTAGTTATTAATTATTAAATAAAATTGTACTTATAATATATAATAGTTTTAGTATCATTTTTCAATATATAATAATATATAATTAATTTGTATTATCTAAATATATATTATGCATTAATTATATTTTATTATATTTATATTTAATTAATTATATAATAAAATATTATATTTATATTTAATAATTTATAATATAAAATATAATACATGATCATAAATATAATTGTAATATTATTTTTTAAAGTTGTATTATATAAAATATAACATATAATAATAATTTTGTGTGATGTGACATAATGATTCCCATGTCATCTCTCTGTCTCTCTCATTCACTCCATCTCTCTTACTCTATATCTCTATCTCTATTTCTCTCTTTCAATTGGGTGATCCCACAATAGTGGTTTACAAATTTTGGCTAAACTCGACACTGAAATTATTTTTTAAAACTAAATCTTCACATTCCCCCTCTACCTCTCTCTAACTCTCTGTATATTTATCCCCCTCTTCCTCTCTCCCTTGCTACCTCTAGAAATGTCTCCCTCAAATGTCTATCCATCTATTTGTCTCCCTCTCTCTCTCTCTCTCCCTCCCCTCTTCCTATACAGGTATATATCTATATCTATTTTTCTTTCTCCCTTTATCTCTATCTCATTATATCTTCATCTCTCTACCCCTATGTATATCCCTCTCTCTATCTCTCTCTATATATCACTTTCTATCTCTATATTCTTTTTTATCTCTATCTCATTATATCTCCAATCTCTCTACCCCTATGTATATCCCTCTCTACCTCTATATATCTCTCCCTCTCTCCCTCTATATATTTATCTCTCTCCCTCTCTCTCTCTCTCTCTCCATCTCCATCTCCATCTCTATCTCCTTAAACCCCCCCTCTCTCTTCCCCCTATCTCTCTCTCTCCATCTCCATCTCCATCCCCATCTTCCTTATCTCTATCTCTTTAACCCTGCGTCCCTCTCCCTCCCTATAGTAAATATAACACGAGTCTATTGATAATGGAATCTAATTATCTTCTTGATTCCAAGAAATTATGTTTGGATCTTTGTTGCACAAACAATATCATTTGTAAATGGCCTACCCATTGACCTCATGTATGCACAAAATAGACCAAATTTTCCCCTAATTAGCCATCCATACATCTTCGTCGTACCCATTGCACACCAAGGTGCGATTGCTAGATATATGTATTACAATTTTACAAAATATCCACTTTGACTATAATGCACATAAATTCCAATAATCTTTATCCTCTAACCGATAAATACTCACTACGTACAAAATCACTGTCCAAAGAACAGCTAAGCTACAGCACGGAAGAAAATAAAAACAAAACGAACTACAGTATTAATCAATTTAATCCTTATCGCCAAGCACTAGTACAGATGATGTGGCAGACGAGGTACAGGAATTGCATTTAATTCTACAGCCTTCTTTAGAGAAATTCCAAACTCGTCCGTCATGTCCATCGGCTCGTAGCTCATCCCATCTGGAAGTACCCACTCAAATGAATGAAGTAAAGAAGCCAAAACCAAATTAATCATACGACTCGCCAATGGAAGCCCTGGACAAAGCCTTCTTCCCGATCCGAATGGAATTAGCCCAAAGTTTTGTCCCCTGTAATCCATCTTGCTATTCTCACCCTCCAAAAATCTCTCGGGCAGAAATTCCAAAGGCTTGTTCCAAATTGCAGGGTCCCTCCCAATGGCCCACGCGTTCACTATCACCTGGCTGAATTTGGGTATCACAAATCCCCCGATCACGCATGAGCTTTCAGCTTTGTGGGGTAGCAGCAGAGAAATCGCCGAGTGCAAACGGAATATTTCCTTCACGGCTGCATCGAGATAAGGCAGACGATCTATATCAGATTCTTCTACTCTTCGATCGCAACCAACTACTTCATCCAATTCTTGTCGGACTCGGTTCAATTTATGCGGATTGTGCATGAATTCTGCCATTGCCCATTCTATTATTGTAGTGGTCGTTTCAGTACCGGCAACAAACAAGTCCTGAAAAAAGATACCACAATTATATATTGGGGCTAAAATATCAGAAATTTATGAGAAAAAATCAAAAACAAATCGGTCATTTTAGTACTTACGGTTATCAAGGATCGGATATCAACCAGAGTAAAGTCTTCGCTTCTGAAATCCAGCAGGACATCCAGAAAATCCATCTTGGAGTCGTTCCGCTCAAGGCTTTCGCTCGCAGATGCGAGTCTTTTCTGTATGAACAAATCAACTAAGTCATACATCCCCTTCAAATGCTTAGCCGTCTGACGGCCCACGCCCTGCAGGTCGATGAACCGGAGAAACGGAAAAAAGTCGGCCAAATTGGGCGTTCCACCGAGCTTCATTATCTCCCAGAATGACTCTTTGAACTCTGCAGAAGCCAGATTGTGTGGATCGAAGACGCTTGTGCTGAAGATCATGTTGCCTAGCAAATTAAGAGAAGTGCAGAACACCGTCCGCCCGACATCTACAACCTTTCCCTTGTCCTCGTAAACGAGTCGAACTGTGTGAAATACTTGATCTCTTCTGAGATGTTGCAAATCTTCGAGTCTTTTGTTGCTGAAAAGCTCAGTTGAAATACGGCAGAGATGGCGCCAGTCAGCTCCGTATTCACCCCAAATTAGGGAGGACTTGTGATGGGAAAGAGACTTGGCGAATTCTTTCACCGTCCGCCCGGCCAAGATGTGGTCGTACGTTTTGAAAACCTCCTTTGCCATGGCAGGGGAGGAGACCACCATTGTTGTTTTCATGCCCAGACGGAGTGTCATAAGTGGGCCGTATTGCAGAGAGAGGGCATAGAGAGACTCGTGAGGCCTCTTTCCCAGCTGAAAGAGGTTTCCCACAATTGGCCAAGCAGGAGGTCCAGGGGGCAGAGGAAGCCCTGTTCTCTCCCTTCGCCATAGAAAGAATAATAACAGCGAACCAGCCATAAGGAGCACAGAATACCAGAAAAACGGTGGAATATCCATACAAACAGGGAAATCCTTTTTTCGAAGGGGCGAGATTTCGAACGGTGACCTCAGTGTCGGAGGCCGCAGCTCCCGGAAAAGTGCTGTGAGGCAACACATTTATTTACTGGTTGATTTATGACCATATATAATATTGTTGAGGCGGCTCTTTCAACGAGTTATTTTGAAAAATTATAAAATGTTCGAATACTTATTCCGGAAACGTGCTAAGCACACTTTACACAAAGGCACCCATTTTTATTGATTTATCTTTCACTTATTCATTTATTCATACAAGCAGACATTTTGACATTTTTACTTCAATTTTATATCCATATACATATATACATTCTAATATTCATTTAATTTTATCATTCTCATATCCTAGAGCATTACCATATATGTTAGATCAACCTTGTGATTGTAAATCTAATACAACAATTCCAAAAATATCTCAACAAAATAAAAAAATAAAATATAACAAACTACCAATAAACCTTATAATCATGCAAGACTAAAAGATCAAATTTGCACAATCGGAAGACATTAATATGATTTTTGAAAAAATAAAAATATATTCTACACTTCTATATTTACTTTAAATAACTTTTATATTAGTCTATTTTAAAAATTTAATTATACACTAAAATAAAATAAGAGTGAAAAGACAAAATACATCACAAGAGGAAAAAAACTAGTAAATAAAATCAAGTAGTTGACTTTAGAGGTTTAAACAATTACCTTGCATGTGCGGATGTGATTGGTAGTTTATTTAATGTTGTCACTTTTGACTCTAAGAAGATATAGCAATGTGGTCTTATTATTTGCTCCACTCAAGATCCTAATTAAATTTTAAGAATTAGTATATTTATTTAAGATAAATTAATGTGAAGGATATCAAAATATTTTCTTAATGTTGTTTGTTCTATTTGCGTATGATAACTTGATTGAAAATAAATATTTTAAGGAAAATATTTCTAAATATTTTAAGGAAAATATTTCTAAATATTTTAAGGAAAATATTTCTAAATATTTTTTATATAGATTGATTTAAGATAGGTATATTGGTAGTATTTATAGTTGGAAAATGTAAACATTATTTTAGTGTAGCAATCATTTTTGTTCAAGTAATTTTAGTTTAAAATTTTATGAAAAATAATCAAACGGTAAATGTAAAAAGCAAAAAATTAAAATAAATTTGATATTTGATTAAAAAAAAAAAGAAATACATGAAATCATTTATCTTTGTATTCTACTTCTTAATACATCATCATCTATAGATGTTAATTATGTACGTAACATTATTTAAAGTAAGTATTACTTATACATTTAGATAAATAAATTTTCATTATTTTAAGATAGATAAAATATTATTTATGCCCTCTAAATCTATGTCTTAATTGTTTGATTATTGAGCCTTTGGCAAGCTATTATTCCATACACAACTCCCCTATAGTATAATATACAATAATATAAATTTACTTTTTAAATTACTTAACAACTATTTTAAAATGTATTTATAAGATATTGAAGCACTGTGCATTTATCCACCCCTTTTTCATACAACTTATCCACCTCTTTTTATATATGGATATGAGATTTTATACATTATAACATGGTTTATATATATGTGTAATGTGAGGTGTCATAATAAAAATAATTTATTTTAGTTATTTAAGAGCTATTTTAAAATATATTTCTAAGATATAGAAGTTTTTTTTTAGCATCATCCACTTTTATATATATCTATATATATATATATATATACACACACACACACACACATACATACATACATACATACATACATACATACATACATACATATAGGATTAGATATATTTAGACAATTAATTGTTGTTATTGTTAGTAGTTGATTTGACAACCTGGCTTAAGCCTAATAAGAAAGATGTCTTAACATTGCATTTCAATTATAAGAAAAGAAAAATATAATTTTTGACTATAAAATAAATAAAATAGTTTTGGTGTTATAGAAATTATTTTTCTGTCCAAAATTCTTTATATGGTTTAGCCTTGGATTCTTGATGTTCAAGATGTAGATCTCTTCAAACTCTACATTTAAAAAAAAAATGTATCAATTATCTTTTTGGATCAAACGTTATGGCATTTGGAAGTTGGGCTTCCCAAATTGGAAATCTAAGAGTATCTATAAGATATAAGAGAGAGTTGCACTTGTTGACCAACTTATGATGTATGATATGAATTGTATTACAAGACATCCTTGAATGAATATAATAGATCCAAAATGGAGTGCTCGATTTTGTGAGTGTATTATAGAAAAAGTATATGGAAGGTAGAATAAATAAGTGATTTTTAGCTTATGAACTCATTTTAGGTTTGGACATTAGATTTTTAACTAAAGATTTATGCACCACATTTTGGGTGATTTTAGGTTATAGTTTCCTAATTACTATTTGATGGTTTCATGTATTGTTTTTTCTATTTGTTGGGTAATTGAGATGGAGGTTTTGATATTGATTTTTGTACATACTATTATGCTATTACAAATACTTCAAATTCTTGTCAATGATGCTCATATAAAGGCTTATACCTTGCAAGTGTGTTGTAATTTTTGGTTACTTAATAAAATATTGATTTACTTTGGAGAGAGGGGTTTTTTTTTATCTTGAAAGTATTTCTCCCACATAGCACTCTTGCTCTTATTGAGATTTGATTCTCTTAGATTTTTTTGTTCATGTTTTGTGTTCCTATATCATGATTCTTTCTATTTGGTTCTCTTAATATTTCTAGATTGTTGTCTTGTTTTTCTATCTTATTTCTATTGTAGTAAAGTTGTTTTGTTGTTTCCTTTTTGTTCTCTCTTGTACAAGGCTTGGATCTCTTTCAAGAAAACTCATTTTACCCTAGATCAATATGGTATTGGTCTAATATTTTTTATCACAATCACTTTCATTATTAAGTTAATAAACAATTCCTAACTATCTTGTATAATAGTTTTTGTTGTTACTAATAAATAATTTCTTTGCTTTTTCACTATGTAAAATTTCATATAAACTATTTGTTAGTGTAAAATTTCATATAAACTATTTGTTAGTGTAAAATTACTATTTACACTATACTTAAGCTCACTTAGGTCAATATGAGGTTAGACAACTTCTTGTCTAATTGAATGTGTAACCATTGAGACATCTAGAGGTTACCAAGTCATTTGGAAAAACTTATGAGCTACCTCTTTGAGGTTGGAAAGGTCACTCAATACTTGGCACACAAGGTTGATAACTTGGTCATGAAAGTTGTTGGTTTGCACACTCCAAGTGTTCCACCTATAGGAAACTTGTCTACTCCTTTGTGCCACCTTATGGGACACTTGTCAATTCACCTCATAGGTGGATTGCCTCATCCTTGCCTATATAAACAAGGTATTGTTCTCATTATCATTGGGTCAGATAATATAATATTCTATTGTTGATGTGCTTGTTTTCTAATCTCCTAGATCTTCCTAGTTTCTAATACTATTATATTCACATAAGCATACACTTAAAAACTTATCATGGCATGAGAACAATAGTTAAATAGTTTCATGATGTTCTAGTGTTGTAAGGTTAAACACATGATCTATAGAGTAATAACAAGCAATGGAAAAACCAAAATTTTAGAAAGCTAGATCAAATTATACAAATAATCACAATATACTTTTTAATGCACAACAACAATAAACCTTTTACAATCACAATACAAATGACATATAATTAAATAATTAACTTATTTCAATTAAAAAATAACAATTTTTGTTGGTGTATAACTCCTAGAGTTTACTCTAACTCAATCATAGTTAGGTGACTCATTCCAATGAGTTGTAGATAAGGGTCCTCTCCTCATTACGCGGATGAGTTGTCACTTAGGATGAGGGTCCTCTCCTATTCTCTTGCCATGTGTTCCTAATCTTTCTCTATGTAGTTGCTCATCCTCATACTATAAATTGAAGGTTTGAGCTCTCTATTCGATGGGCTAGCTAATACAATCTTTGATTTCTTCATTGTGCTTGTTTGTCATCTCCTTGATCCTCCAAACTCTAATATGGTATTAGAGCATTAGGGGGAGATAGCTTTAGGCCCTTAGGTGAACAAATCAATTGTATTTTGTTTGATTCCATTGTTGTATTTTGTGCAATTTGTTTCATCTTCAATCAACAGCGAGGTGTCCCCAATTTGTGAGACCTGTCCATTTGGAGGCATGAACTTTTGCATTGGAGGCGTGAATTGTCGGATCAATCATGGTTCATTATTGGAGGCAGCAGTTTTGTTGACTTCTGCTTTGAAATGATCATTCAAAATAGAGCCTGCAATCTGTTCCTCATGCAGATGTGTGAAGAACCTCTATCAACCTGCGCATCATAGGAAGGAGGAATTGACCAAAGGCTGCGAATCTTTTTGCAAGTCGTGACTCTGTTCCTTTTGGAGAGCTCTGTCTACATTGAAAGGAGCGATTTGTTTTCTGCAAACCGTTGACTTTCATCTCATCTGCCGCTTTCAATGGGCTTCCACACAGCAAACCCACGGGTTTGAAGTTGAAAATTCGTGCTTATTGAGGAGAGGCGTGGGATGCCCTCTTTGGAAGGCGTTTGGCGGTGAGGTTAAGACCCGTGAGGGATTTGTTTTTGTATGCCCGTAAGGGCGGTGTTTATGTTGCCCTTGACGAATTTCGCCCAGCTCAGACGGATTTGAGGGAATATCGATTGCAGAGAGGGGGCGCGGAAAATCTACCAATCACGATTAATAGGCTTCTTTGTTTCTACATTTTGTGAAGTCTAAAGTCTGTGGGGTGCGATTTGAGGCACGAGGGCGTTTGAAGGATCGACCTGCTTGTTTTCCTCTCCCATGCGGCGCCACAATCTCCTCACCTCATTTCTTGTTTTTGATATATCTCCTCATTGAGTTATTGGGATAATTCTTCTTGGTGATTCAAGAATTACATCCAAATGAAAAATGCCAGTAAACTTATATGGCCGGTAAGATTTGTTGCAGAGAGTGGGTATCCTGGTCATCAGGGATTTACACGGTAATGCCCTTATCTGTATTCACATGGAATACAAGGCATATAGCAATGATCTTCCAGTCTAGTGCCAGTCTATCACTCTCTTAATATACGCTGCCATAAAATTTGGGATATCATCAGGTAACCGTAACCAGCTCATCCCTGCATTGAGAATACGCATCCACCTTTTGTTTTCCCAAAATATTGGTTTCGTTTTCATGTGAGGCGTGTTTTGCACCTAGTCAACGATTTGGATCAATATCTCCACAAGATCCCATCAACTTGACCTAGTTGTCTTTATTTAAGTCAATTGTGATAATTAGCATTAAATGTTTGTACTTATAACAAATGTTATTGCAAATATTAAAATGTGTTGATTATCATAAAAAAATTGACTTTTGTAAAAGAAGGGAGATATTATTTTGTCAATGCACTCAACTTATAAAGTGCTAAATCACTCAACTTATAAAGTGCCAAATCTGTAGGGTCTAATGTGTTGATTTTTTTGCCTTAAGGAATTAACCTCTTTGTAATCATGGGATATGAAACCCACTCTTTTGTAATCAACCTAAAAAGGGAAACTATAAGTCTTGGTGTGAGGGCATCCTGAAACATCTCAGGTTCCATAATCTCATGCCATATCTGTATGGACTTATCCCTAAACCAGGTAAACAATCTCATAAGGATAAATGGTTTAATAATCATGATCATATTTGTAGATTAATTGGTTTACATATTCTAGATGACTCTTTGTATGTTATCATGGATATTGAATGTCCACATGCATTATGGATCAAAATTTGGGAAATATATGGAGACTCCAATGTTTCTCCCTACAAGGCATATAGCAATGATCTTCCAGTCTAGTGCCAGTCTATCACTCTCTTAATATACGCTGCCATAAAATTTGGGATATCATCAGGTAACCGTAACCAGCTCATCCCTGCATTGAGAATACGCATCCACCTTTTGTTTTCCCAAAATATTGGTTTCGTTTTCATGTGAGGCGTGTTTTGCACCTAGTCAACGATTTGGATCAATATCTCCACAAGATCCCATCAACTTGACCTAGTTGTCTTTATTTAAGTCAATTGTGATAATTAGCATTAAATGTTTGTACTTATAACAAATGTTATTGCAAATATTAAAATGTGTTGATTATCATAAAAAAATTGACTTTTGTAAAAGAA
>VDFB02326146.1:0-37388 GCA_007258455.2 Sequoia sempervirens
AAAATTCATCTGTGAAGAACTTGATCAAAATCATCTAGGCAATTCATTTCGAATTCATCGTTCAAAACATTTTCCTTTCAAAAACCATTTTATTCAAATTTGCCTTAGAAATTTTAAAATTTTCCTTCAGGAAAATTCACAATTCGAACACTGATTAAATTCTTCATGCTAAAGGCATTGGCGAAGTGCGGAAGACATAGAAATCCATTTCTCATCGAAGATCATCAGTACCCAGAAGAAAATTTTCTCCAAAACGCGATGAATCCATGGGTACGCAACGAACGGGTTCATTTAAATTTTTAAAAATTTTGAACCTTAGAAAAATATTATTCAATCAATTTAAATCCGTTCTTCATCTCTGTGAACATCCTATTGCTCTGACTTGAGAAGTTTTTAAATTCATCCTGCAATGCCAATATCTTCTGACTTCATCTTCGACAAACTTTACTCATCTCAGGGAATTTCATCATCTTCCAAGTCTAGGTGTATTTTCTTAAGGAAGAAAATACTTTGCCTTAGAAAAATTTCAAACCACTTTGAAAATTTTGCCTGTGAGAAAAATTTTATTCAACTTTGTTCATTTGCCAGTGAAAAAAAATTTATTTCATCCAATACGTATTTGCCAGTGGTGGGAATTTATCAACTTCACTTGGAAAATTTTCCATGAAGGCGCCTAGCACATTTTATTTTTCATTCACCACTTTGTATTTTATTCATCACCTTGCATTTTGAAATTTTTATCCTCCACAGGCTTAAGAATTCCAACGCCCAACATATTATATTCACACTTGAAGGGGAATATTGAATACGCCTAGCATATTTAACTTCAAGCTCAACACCTTAGGCGCATATCACATGTAGAGAGAAAACTTCACATCCACGCCTAGCATTATTCATTCTACCACCTTGGCATTTTCAACGCCTAGTAACACTTACCACCTTGGGCGCATATGACACTTGAAGAAGAATAATAACCACGCCTAGGAATATTTCACTTCACCTTTTACCCACTTCAACTTGGGCGCATATTAACATGTGTGAAGGATGAAAACTTTCAACGCCTCCAACAAGTGACCCTTGGGCTTCCTCATTTTTGTCTTTACATGCCCTCATTTGGGCGCATTTTGCCATGGGACAAGGATGAAAGTTGTTGACTTGTTGACTAGCTATCCTTGGGCGCATTTTGGCATATGTGGTGGATGAAACTTCCAACGCCTAGCATGTGACTCTTCAACTTCTTTGTTTTTGTCCTTACATGCCCTCTTTTGGGCGCATTTTGCATAGGCTACAGGACGAACTTCGTTGACTCCTCTGACTTCTTTCTTTTTGGGCGCATTTCCACATATGTGCAAGATGGGCGCATTTAGGGGGTGGTGGAGGATATCCTTGCCTTAGAATTTTTTGAAGTTATCCACTTTGAGCTGGGCGCATTTTGATGGGTGAGGAGGATGAAACATGTTGACTTCTTTGACCTTCTTGCTGCATGGGCGCATTTGAGCCTAGGAGGAGGACGAAGTTTTATACTTAGAATTTTTTTCTCATCAAACTTTGCTTCTTCATCAAGCAGGGCGGATTTGGCCATGGGTGAAGGACGAACTCCTGACTTAGAAAATTTCTCAGCCACTGCCAGCTTCTTCTTCTTTGGGTGCATTTCAAGGGTGCTGCAGGATGAAACTCATGCCTTAGCCATTTTTCCTGACTTCCGCCAACTTCACAACGTCCTGCTATTTATAGTAAGTCTCTTGATTTTCATATCTCGGAAGCTCAGAATGATTTGAAATTTTGAACGTTGGATCTTCACAACTTTATCAACCTGTTGACACTGCTATTTCGGGTTGGCCTGCTATTTTTAGCCCATTTCTGAAGGTGGTTTACTATAAATAGTAACTGCTCGTTTCTAACACCTCCACAACTCCGTTTGATTTGAAATTCGAATGATGCGCTCCTCACCACGTGACCTGCCTGCTGACACCGGCACATGCGGCTGATTTGCTATTTTTAGCCTGTTTCCAAAATGACTTACTATAAATAGTAAGTGCTCCGTTTGCCTTCAAATTTTACCAGCAGATAGCTTGAAAGATACTAATCGCGGTGGTTTACACCGGTTTTCGAAAATTTTGACTTTTTACCTGTCTTTTCGGGCCCCGAAGCTGGAAACCCTAATTCATCTTGCATGCATATCCAATGATCCCCGTTTGTTCTCGTTTCCGTTGCATTGCGATCAGCTTGTGATTCTAAAGTGCTGGGAGGCGGCTATCGGGATGCACCTGCTAAAAATAGCAAGTTCCCAAATGAGTGACCATCTTTGTTTGCATGTCACATCACTGCGCAGCTCTCGAAAAACCCACAAGGAATATGCAGACATGCAAAGAAAACCCTGACATGCAAACCCTAAAAATAGCCTCTAAAGGCTGAACTCTGAAAGTTGTCATCTCATTTTGCATGTTAGACTGTCGCGAAGGTCTCTGAAAACCCAGAAGGAATCTTCCAACATGCATTGTAAAACTCTGCATATAAGCCCTGAAATCTGCTCTAGAAGCTGAACTGCTAAAAATAGTAAGTTGTTTGTTTCAGCTCAAATTTTGCACACAAGCAGCTTGATGTATTCTGAATGCAGCGTGACTGTTAAAACTTCGAAAGTGTCGAGAAAATGTTCCAAATTTCATGCTTACTAAAAATAGTAAGTAGCCAGAATCTGATGAAAATTTGCTAAGAGCCTGCTGGAAGCACACTGACAACAGTGTTAGTCTTTATTTTCAATATATTCACTTTGTCCGACCTTAGACTGACCAAAAGGATGGAAACCCTAATTTTCAAACTTGGCCAAATTTTACGTTTAAGCTCACAGACGGGAACGTCCCCGGAAAGGCAAACACCAAAAAAGAGACAGACAGCGAGAGAGAGAAAGGGACCAAAGCCCAAAAGACCAGAATGGAGCAAAAATTAGGGGTCCCCATTTTGAATGGGGCGATGTGTGAAAAGGTCACAACAAATTGAAGTTCAATTCATCTAATTTTTTCCCTCTCTTCTCCTACATTTTTAAACACTACAATTGCTTCCTCAATTAGTAATATTCTATAGGTTTGGGGTCATCAACTAACCTCTTCCTTTTCTCCTACATTGAAATTAAATGTTTACTAGACTTGCATTTGGGCTCCTTTTTTGTTCCTTTACATAGATGACAACGTCTCAAGAATCTCCTTTGTCTAGATTGGTTTTATATTTGTAGAAAAACTTCTCTATCTCATATGGTATTGAGTTTACTTGCAAAGGTAGTCAGCCAATATCTGGTATGGATCCACATTGAATTGTACTATTAAATTGAAGTTTGAAGATGACCTGGTTGGTGTCCAACAACTAGTGATCCCTTGGTAATAAACCTCAAGAAAGTCCGATCTATAAATATGGTTTGATGGTCTTCTTTTGCATTATGCCTCAATGTTTCTTTTTTGAGATTTCACCAACACTTTTCTATGTGTTTTTATTTTGTCACTAGGCACAATTATCAAAATGTGTGGTCCATTACATTAGTATCAAAGTGGATTAAATTCTCCCCACACTCCAACACCATGGAAAATAATAATGAGAAGCCAAGACTTATATAAATATACCACATGATGCTCTTCATAAAACATATGATGGGAACCATGTAAATGTAAGTTCAAGACCACTCTTGAAATATGGAAAATATGGTGAAATAAAACAAAGTATAGAAGTGGCTATAGTTGAATAAAATCACAATTTTCCTTCCTCTCTTCTACCATCAAAATGTTTCAAGAATGCAAATTTACAACACCTCAATCAAAAAAAAATTATGCTTCTTATTATCGAATTCAAGTCAGATCATCATCACTGTCAACTAAATTATTTTAGTTATTAGTTAATGTTCCTTTAATAGATTTACACCTCAAGGCACCAACCCTTGAATGGAAGAATAGCATTCAAATCAAAGATAGAGCTAGCAAACAAGCCATAGTTACCTAAGATAACTTAAAGATGTTGTGGATGAAAGATTGATGACATTAAACAACACTTTGAAGGATAGTGCTTATGCAAATAAGACACATAATGTGGCTAGATGACCCAATCATCCATAGAATACTTAGGTATGTACAAGGATTTAAACACCTTTAACATATACAAATTCCAAATTCTTATTAGATGGATATAATGGTGTATTCCTCAAGGCTCTACCATCTAGATTACCATCTTAACAAAAGGATGATTACCCATCCTCTCTTCCATAGTTTGCATACTAAGACTCAATAGACCAAAAACTTACCAACTCAACAAAACTCAAAAACTTAAAAAATACTTCTTTACAAAACATAAATGTTATACAAAATATAGTTACAAAATGTACTAAATGAAACTATAAAATGTTAAGAAAGTGTTTTCCATTAAATTTGAATACAAATAGAATACAAAATCACATCATCATGAATACAACCACCAGTTGACAACTACTATGAATTTATAATGATTGTCATTGAAAATCATCATCACAAATTGCATATCCATGCAAAACAAATTACAAGAATTTACAATTTCCTCTTCTCCATTCTAGTGAAAAATTAAAGAGAGAATTTAGTCATCACACACTGTTGCGGCTCCTCACCGTCACCTACAAGGTTGCACCTATGACTCCACCCTGCTAGTAGATGGTAGTGACTCCTCCTCCACCTCAATTTAAGATTATTTACATTGATGTCATCCAATCCAATCTCTCTTGGTTTTGCTACATCTACACCCTCCATAGCTTGTCTTTGAAAACCAGCAATCTCATCCTCTATAAACAAGGGGGGATCCTCACCTTACACAATGTAGTCCCTATAAGGACCAGTCTCATCTAAATCAATAAGGTCCTTTGATTCATCCTCACCTTTCTTGTGCAAATCTGAAGGTTGTATTCCACAAAATCCAAGTCATTGAGGCACTACTAAGTCAACTTATTATGCTTCTTTGTGTGAATAGCATTAAACAAACTCCAATTGTACTCACAACCAAAAATGCTAGAAGGTTAAACAAAATTCAAAGGGCTAGCTTTTCAAGATTTGAGGTATTTCCACCCCAAAATTCCCACCAATAACTTACAAATCAGATATTCAAAAGTTTGTAAGCAAGCAATATTTTATTAATAATTGCAATTTGGAACTTGTAAGACATAAGTAAAGACTCCAATTTTTGTTACTTGGTATCTAGGTAGATCTCCCTTGGATTCAAAATTGCTATTTGTAAAGATAAAAATCTCCCCCTAGCTCACTTGTAATTTTGCAATTCTAAAATAATGAGGTCTCTCACCTCAACCTCAAGTGTCATCCTCTCAAGCATGTTGAGAAACCCTCCATAACCTCCCATTAGCATATACAAAAGCTATTGGAGATAAAATCTTGGGGCTGAGGTAATACCCCATAGCATGAAAGAGTTGGTGAAATTGATTGTTCCACCTTCAATCAATGATCTCCCAAATGGGATCAAATCTGCCTCTTCCTCTATAATAGTTTTGGATGGCCTTTTTGGTCCTATCCATGGCCTCATAAATGCATCTCATTGGGTTTTTCTCCCCATCTCCAAAACACAAAACTCTCACCAAAGACCCTGACACCTACAAAGTACAAACAAATTAAAGTTACAAACTTAGAAGTTACAATTAAAGTAAATAGTTCTAAAAAATGAAAATATAGGATTCAATTTGAAATTTAAATTGAAGTTTGAAGTGACCTTGACAATCTTTGCAACTCTTTTCATAAAAGCATCATCAAAAACTATCTTGGTCCTCTCTTCATTGACCTTCTTTGAATATGTTGAGTCTAGCATACTTGACTCACAAACATCTACCTCAAGGATATCAATGAACCACAAATAATTTGCAATGTTCGAAAGTTAGTTGCAAACCATATGACACCTGATCACACAAGCTCATTCCCCTCGATGTGATCTCTCATCAAGTTGAGAACAAAAAGTGATTATAATATATTTTATGATGCTCCTTGCATCTTCTACAACCAGCCTCACCCAATCAATTTTGCCTATCTTCCAAAAGAAGGTTAAGGCAATGGATGGCACAAGGGGTCAAAAAGAGTGACAGATGTCTATCTAAAGAATTTTCTCAACAATCACGTATGTTGTTGTATTGTCAATGACAACTTTCCCACATCCAAGACAATCTCCTCCAACATCAAGTTCAAAATTTCTGTATTCTTTATTTTGTAAAAGGTTTCAATTGACTTCAAGAAACCAGGTCATTTTTTTATGCCACCAAAAAATTGATAAGAGTGTGGTTCTTTCCATCTGCCCACCCATCTAAAAGAATAGTAGATCCGAACTTTCACCATTGCTTCTTTTGATCTTCCAAAATTGTCTTTACATTTGCAACAACATATTGGAGCAACCTCCCACTTAATTCTTTTGGAACAAGCGCTTTGTACCCTTTCTTTGCAACTACCAATGATGTCACCAAATACTCCCAATATGAACTCTTTGCCATGTTGAAAGGAAGGTTGTTTTGATAGCAAAAATTGCACATGCCTTATCTATTTTCTAATGCATCTCTTTGTTTCAATCTGTACTTTGCAAAAAAAGATTGTGCTCCAAGTACGTTTCTTGGTACAAAAAATTGTGTTCCCAAGGCGAGCTCTTCACCATGTTGAAAGGAGAGTTGTTCTAATACCAAAAACTGCACATGCCTTATCTATTTTCTGGTGCATCTATTTGTTCCACCATGTATTTTTCAATGAAGGTTGTGCTCCAAGTTGGTTTCTAGGTACAAAAAAATTGTGTCTAGCCTTTCGTTGAATTGGATAACATGGATGTGCCTCATATATGTGGACCACAACTAGAGCCCACAATCTTTGCCATATCTACCTTAATTTTTCCTAACAAGTTAAGATTAATAACTACTACTATAGCTACTTGTGCCCTTGCCCTCTCTAGTGTTTTTTTCATCCAACAATACAAGGACTACTTGCATCTTTGATTTTGCCTCTTCTGGGGCTTTTTCACACAGTTTGTGTTGATGTTCATGTACAGCGTCGATCTCTACTTCCAGCCGATCTCCTTGTCATATTGAATAAATTAGATAATAGCCTTTGACTATCTAATTTATATATTTATTGTGATTTAATGAAGAGGCACGAATTCTTAAGAAGATACAATTTAATTAAGGCCGACATCAGTTGTTATGAAAGATTGTGATTTGTTTATTGAGGCCGACCCATCTCTAATCGGCGATTATATTGGAAAGTCGTCACATTTCATGAAGGCCGACTTGATACTTGAATGGACGCATCTATTGAAGTCTCCTCATTCGACTTGTATATAAGGAAGGTGCCATTCGTTCATTCATACACACAGTTCATTCGATATTCTTCATATCATTCTTAGTGCGAATTTCATACAAGGCAGATCGAGTTCAAGAGAAGTTCGATATTATTGTTGGCTGAGATTATCTTCATCAGATTGTCTTTTGTATTGCATTAGATTGAAGTGCATGTTATAAGCCTTCATATTGGCTTCTATTGTAAAGGAGATTCTATTATTGGTTCAATATATAAGAGATATATTGTTGCTGGGTTTTTCTCCCTCAAGAGGAGGGTTTTCCCAGGGTATCTGCTGTGTTATTGTGTCTGATTTTGAATTAACTTTCTGTGCATTTAATCTGATCACTAAATTTAACATGGTATCAGAGCGGGTTTGAGGAGATCGTAATCAGATTTGTTCATACAGCGATACTCTTTTTCTCTTCTTTATATTTCCTTGTCTATCTCTACCTTTGTCAAGATGGTGAATGGTTTGAAGATTGAGGATAGACTCGAGGGAGCATCCAACTTCACATCATGGAGATTCAAGATCATGCTTACCTTGCGTGAAAATGACTTGGGTGAATTTGTGGAGTCTAGTGTTCCTGAACCTGAGGAGGAAGAAGAGAAGTTGCAGTGGGTGAAGAAAGATATCAAGGCAATGAAAATATTGGTTGATTCCGTTAAAGACATATCGTTCCTATTGTCTCTAAGTTGAAGACGGCAAGAGACATGTTTAAAACATTGGAAGAAATGTACAAAATCAACAATACCAGCCAAGCACTTGCACTGAAGCAACAACTACACCATGTGAAGATGGTGAAAGGAGAATCAGTGATTGCTTACTTCATGAGGATTTCAGATTTGAGAGATCAACTCTCGACAATTGGAAGGCGTAGTTTGATGACAAGACTTATTGCTTGCTCTCAATGGTCTTCTTTGTCTTGGGAATCCTTCGTTCGAATGGGTGCAGATCAAAATTGCTAAGGTTTGATCGTCTGAGGGCAAGGCGCATTCAAGAAGAATCAAGGTTGGTGGCTAGGCGTTGAGGTCAAGAGTTCAAAAGAATGAAAACTATTCATGTTCTGCATGCTCCATCTTGAAGAAGAAAGGAAAGATGAAGAAAGGGTTCTTCAAGAATCGGGGAATCGAGATAAATGATGATGCACACTCAAGAAAGAAGAGACATCCAGATTCAATGTCTTTTAGGTGTGATAAGTTTGGCCACTTTGCTAACTTGTCCAACTGAACCCTAAGCAACAAGCACCGTTGCGAATATTGATGATGCTTCTCACAAAAGATTCAGCTATGAATACTTGTTCTATTCAGCATTGTCAAGCAATGTACCTACAGATACGAACACTTGGCTGATCGACAGTGGTGCTTCTCGACACATTACTGGATTTAAGGAGCACTTATCAAGTTTGGTGGAGAAAGATTCTTCCGAACAAGTTATTATTGGAGATGATGCTAGTTACTCCGTGAAAGGGATTGGGACCTCTACTCTTCATTTGGATTCCGGCATTACACTTCAGTTGAGAGATGTTCTTTATGTTCCAAGAATCAAGCGCAATCTTATTTCTATTTCAGCTCTAGAAGATAAAGGATATCAAGTTGCCTTCTCCAAAGGCAAAGTTCTTGTGTGGATGGAGAATTTTAGTTTCAAGGATGCTCAAGTAATTGGTGTTAGACATGAAAGCCTCTATAGGCTATGTACGCATCCTCTACAAGCATTACTTCATGATTCTTCAAGCCTGTGTGATTTGTGGCATCAAAGATTGGCTCACCTCCACTTCCGAGCCTTACCTATCATGGAGAAGATGGTCACAGGACTTCCTAAGTTCAATCAAGAGCATGAAGGAACTTGCAAAGGATGTGCTATGGGTAAGAATTCAAAATCTCCTTTCCATAGTAGAGAAAGTAGATCTAAGTGTATTTTAGACCTTATTCATTCTGATTTATGTGGACCTATGTCTGTTCCTTCTTCGAGTGGTTTCTTTTATTATGTTCTTTTTATTGATGATCACTCTAGAAAGACTTGGATTTATTTTTTGAAAACTAAAGAGTCTGAGGAAGTGTTAGAAAGGTTCAAGGAGTTCAAAGCTCTTGTAGAAAATCTTTCTGGTAAAAGAATCAAGATCCTCAAATCTGATAATGGAGGAGAATACACCTCTAGTATCTTTCAAAAAATTTGTATTGATGCTGGGATTAAGAGGGAGTTATGTGTCCCCTATAATCCACAACAGAATGGTGTTGCAGAGAGAAAGAACAGGACAATCGTGGAAGTAGCAAAAGCCATGATTCATGACCAGGATCTGCAAACCTTCTTATGGGTAGAAGCTTCAAGGACTGCAGTATATGTACAAAATAGAAGTCCTCACAAGATCTTGGAGAATATGACTCCAGAAGAAGCCTTTACAGGGAAGAAGCCCAAGGTTAGTCATTTGAGGATCTTTGGATGACCTGTCTATGTTCAAGGTCCAAAAGAGAAGAGAACTAAGTTAGAGCCTTCTAGCAAGAAGGGAATATTCGTGGGCTACAGTGAGACATCAAAAGCCTACAGGATATATGTTCCAGGTCAGAAGTTGATTGAAATCAGTAGAGATGTCACATTCGAGGAAGATGTTGCATTTAGAAGATCCAAGGGAACTCATGTGGAGATTGACTATGATGAGCCTCCTCAAGATATGGAAGTTGACCATACTACTGAGATTCAAAGGGAGACTTCCGAACCAAAGGAAGATGTTGATCCAGTTGAGCCCTTGGAACCTACTGATGGGCCTACCGATATTGTGATTAGAAGAAAGAGACATCTTTGGGCTAGACAAACTATGCAAGAGGTTGAAAGGTTCACAGCTCCCAGAGGTACATTCAGAGAAAGTAAAAGGCCACATAAGTTTTCCAGTTATGTTGCCTCGATGAGTCAGATTATTGAGTCTGAGCCTTCTAGTGTGGAAGAAGCTTCCAATCAACAGGTTTGGAAAGATGCTATGACAGAGGAGTACCAATCGATTCTCAAGAATGATGTTTGGGACATTGTTCCTAGACCCGAAGGCAAATCTGTGGTATCTTTGAAATGGCTCTTCAAGATCAAACATGCAGTTGATGGGAGCATAGAGAAGTACAAGGAAAGATTCGTGGCTCGTGGGTTTTCACAGAAAGAGGGAGTTGATTATGAAGAAACATTTGCTCCTGTTGCTCGCTACACTTTTGTTAGGACCATCATTGCCATTGCTGCATCTAAAGGATGGAAGATTCATCAAATGGATGTGAAGACAGCTTTTCTAAATGGTGTGATCGAGGAAGAAGTTTACATCGAGCAACCTAATGGGTTCGAGGTACATGGGAAGGAGTCTCATGTTTGCAAGCTGAAGAAGGCCTTGTATGGTCTTAAGCAGGCTCCTCGTGCATGGTACGAAAGAATTGATCGTTACCTGTCAAGCTTGGGCTTCTTGAAGAATGATCTTGACTCTAATCTATACTTTAAGGTAATTAATGGTGAAGCATTGATTTTGGTTTTATATGTTGATGATTTGATACTTACTGGAGAAGAGCACTTGATCATAAAATGTAAGAAAGAGTTGGCCTCTGAGTTTGAGATGAAAGACCTTGGACTTATGCACTACTTCCTTGGCTTAGAAGTCTGGCAGAAACCAGATGAGATGATCCTAAGTCAAGGGAAGTACACCATTGATATACTTAAGAGGTTTGGTATGATGGATTGCAAATCCATGGCTACACCTATGGAGACCAACCTACTTAAATTGAAGGAGGCTACGGCTAATTTAGAACTTGGTAGATCCTACAATAGCCTGAAAAAACGGTGATTGGGTCCTTGATGTACCTAGTTAACACTAGACCGGATATCTATTATGCTGTGAGTGCACTCAATCAATTCATGTGTGAACCAAGGCAGATACATCTTGTTGTAGCAAAACATATCCTGAGATACTTGTGTGGCACAGTTGGATATAGGTTGAGATATTCTTGATCATGACTTGGGTTGCATGGTTATACCCAATTTTGATTAGGATGTGTCACAGATCGAGGAAAGTACCTCACAGTTGTTGCTTGATTTGGAGGTTACGCTGTGTGTTGGGCGTTTAAATTGGCACCTGGGCTAGCGATTATAGCGTTCAGCTATTCAAATGTTTTGCAACACTTCTTACGTTATTTAAAGAGGAGAAGTCCCTCTGTTTGGGAGCAATGCGTAGGGAAGGGAAATGTAAACTAAGTTCCTATCTTTTATGCTTGATGGAACTGGGGTGCACAAACTGTCTCCGTAGCTAAGCTTTTTCTCTGGTTTCTGCAGATCTCAACTATGACTAATCTAGCTTTTATCTATCCAATACCTTCAAGGTAAACAGAGCATGAGGGTAAAGGAGCGGGAATGGTTTGGTTGGATCACCTGAATTCGCCATCTCCCGAGAATATGACCGAGGCTCTGAACTCTTGGGTATACACCAAGATAAGGTTGGTACAAGCAAACACTCTATACGGTAAACTAGATCTGAGACCTGCCAAGGAGGAGGGACTCCTATCTGAGGTATGGTCTAGGAAATAGTTTATGAGAAACAACAAATTTACGATGCCTTGGCCAGCGAGCTTGCTAAGGAGGAGGGACTCCTATCCGAAGTATAGCTTGGAAGTCAATACATTAAACAACAACAAATGATAACTTGTCAATAACAAATGTCCAAGGAGGGAGGGACTCCTATCAGGGAGAAATAAGAACAACGAGCTAGTAAACACAAGACGTGAACTTAACTCAAAAGATTAGCCAAATACAGCGCCTTGATATTCTCCTTCAGCTTCATCAGCAATTACAAAAGGTTGGGAAAGCAAGACGCGAAATCATACTGATACGATGGAACCAACGAACTCTCATCAGAGTGAACAAATATCCGCTTTCAAGGCGTGGCAACAATGGCGCAGCAATTTTATATAACAAGTAAAGATTAAACAAATAATGAGCCCAAGGCTCTTATTTATAGAACTCAAAGGTAGGCAACCCCAAAGTCTCCCAGCCAAGGTTAATGAGTTCTTGCCAATCAATTGCTTAAGTTTGTTCTAGGGGAACAAGCGGGTTAGCGGGCTTCTTGATTGGCGAGTCAACAAAGGGAGTCAGGCTGAGCTACTTTGGTTGAGCGAGAGTAATAAGGTGGCTTTGTGAAAGTATCCCTCCAAAATAGACATCCACATTTAGTGGAGATCTAAGATCCACAAATCATGGAAGTCAAATAGACATCCTTAATCAGTGGGATCTGACAATGCATGATTTAAGGAAAGTGGAGTTTAAACTTGGAAAGAAGCATCAAGTTAACTCCAACTACATTTAATACCATCTTTGAGTTGACTTGGAAAGAAGCATCAAGTCAAACTCAAGTCTCATAAATGCCACTTGGAGGGTGTATGGCGTCCTTTTTGGGTGCATTTATAATTCGCCATTAATCAGCAGCGTCTCTATCCATTGATTGACTTCATCAGCCTCTAGGGAGTTAATGCTCTGTAGGATGATGACGTGGCGTTGTAGCATGATCTCACCCGTTGTGAGCTGATTTCCTAAGTCAATACCATGAGATCTTGCTTCAAACTTGGTTGATAAACTACTGCCTTAACCCGACTTGCAGCCATCTGGATCATCAAGAAGGTACTCCTGGGGTAACATCAGGCGGATTACTGTCTGGTAGCTCATCTAGAAGCATTCTCCTCACAGCGGTGATATTCCATGCAAGGGAAGATATCCTAACATTCACTGCAGTTGGTAATAGTGGCAACCACCCTTCTGTAATCAATCATCTCTACTGAATGAGCGTCGTAGGCTTTCACCTTGTACGCTAATTGTTCCTTCCAAGCAAAAAGATGTTGCTTGTTTTCCTCAGAGTATACTGATTGATATGCTAATTGCAAATCTGCAATTGTGCTTTCGTCTTCAAGCCTCTTTTATGCAATCCTTTGTTACATTGGCCGGATCTCTTCAAGTCCATGTGCTCTATCCCGTAACTGGTATAGGTTTGCAAGTATACATCTACCCTTGAGAACAAACTCTTCCACTTGATCTCTCAAGTGTTTGCCGAATGTTATCAATTGCCGATGATTTTGTTCAGCGGGGAGATCTAGTAGTCCTGCTAGTAGGGCTGAGACGTTTGGTGTGCCATGTATCAAGCTGGTTATGTAAGACCTCAGTTTCTGATTTTCAGCCTTTAAGGCTGCTTTTTCTTTACCATCCTTAGCCATTCTTTTTTGTGCGCTCACCGAGGCTATTCCAAGAAGGTCTGCCTCCACCTGTCGTGTAGTCTTCCCGAGGTTAAGTTGAGACAAAGTGTAGTCTCCTACTTGGACCTCGTGTATGCTTTTCTCTACTGGTGGAGCGGCAGTCTCTATGATGATCTCACACTCTGCATTCCTTTCTATGTGAACTTGATTCTTCAACCTTTTTGTAATGTCCCCATTTTTGGCGAGCATTAGAGTTCATAAGAATTAGCCTATTATGCGACCCTCGTAGGCTAATAGGATGGATAGAGGGTCTTGTTGGAGCTTGGCTTGGTTTCGAATTGTCAGAATTTTCCAGTTGGCTTTCGTTTGAGGTCAATCGGACAACTTTTGCTCAACTTACTATTTTTAGTAAGTGGTGGGAGCACCCCTGCTATTTTTAGCATTTCAGTCTGGTCACATGGAGAATCAATCATTCAGCACCCAGCTTCAAACGGTTCGTCAATTGGACTGGTAGTGAAGGAGATATTAATATTTATTTGTTAAAATAAATATTATTAAGTTGAAGCTTATAAAATTAAGTTATAATATTTAATTAAATATTATAACTAAAGTGAATTTAATGAAGGGGGCGTACTTCATTAAAAGGGGGCCACTTTGAAATTTATTATATTTAATTGAGTGGGGCGCCCAACTGGTCATTATTAAATATTTCCGTGATTATTAGATTGAAATATTAAAGTCGAATTTTAATATCATTGGGAAAAAAAGAAGTAATTCGACCTAATTGAGAAATATAAGAGTTTTCACGGGAAAGGAAGAATTATTATTGATGAGAAGAATTTATTGAGTTTCTTTCAACCAGAGCACGAAAGCCAAGGGTTTCAGTCTCAGAGCATTGGGGAACGATCCATCTCCAGTGAAAGCAATTCAGAGGTTGTGAAATATCATCCGATTTATTGCCAGCAGTCAGATAGCTTCACCCAGAGGTTATCATTGAGCTTCATTATATTAAGAAATCTACAGGGGTTTTGTTGAGAGATTGATTTGAATGCATATCTTGCTTATGGCGTCCATTTCCAAGTATTAGATGTTTCCATCCAAGGCCGTATGATTTATTGAGCTGCTGGTTATGAGCCGTACCATTACCAGAGTGCTGCTAAAAGACGTGTTTCTGCCTCTTGAGTCAAGCGCTCCTCTTTAGTAGTTTTATTACATAAGCAGTGTTGGTATTCATTATTAATTTACATCATTACGCATAAAGGTAAAGCCGATTGGGGAGGCGGTGTCTGACTTCTTGTGATCTCCAGTGTCTTGACCATTTCAATCGAGAAAAACGTCTTATTGACTGTTACAGTTCTTACTGAAAAAAGAATGAAATATTTAAATTGTTGAATAATATTGCGTGCAATATTATCACTATATTGCGTCTATTTGCAAAATAATTAAGGATCTTATTCGCCTGGCATCTGAAGTCATTTTCAAATTCTTGTATTTATTTTCTGTACCAGCATTATCTTTCTTTCACTGTAAAAATCAGAAAAATCAGAAATTAGCAAATAAACAAAAAATCGCATTGTTCTTTATTTCATGCAAAAACTCAAAAAAACCAAAAATACAAACAAAACAATCAAAGACACAGACAGTTTTGAAGTTGGCCGAGCGAGGTTTCTCTGGTAGTATCAGAGCTAAATCCTGCCATCCTGAGGGTTTAGCAATCTTATGCAGTCACAACAGATTGGGTCTCATAGGTATTACACATGCAGGCGAGCCTTGATTGACAGGCAACAGGGTTCGATCCGGCAGCCGGAAAACATGGCTGATAGAACAGATAATCCTAGAATAGAGATTCCTCATAACCCTAGAGATCAGGATGATGCAGAGGTTTTAGACACTCTCAGAGACTTACGAGCAGGTCAACGACAGTCTAACGATGTGCTACAGCAGTTGACAGTGGCTATCCATAGGTTAGGTACACAGAGGAGACCGTCACCCTGACGATAAGGGAAATAATGCAGGGATCTAGGAAACACCTGGGAGGCTGTTTCCACCAGGCCGGCATAGGCTACTAGAGCTTCATTTGTGAACCCAGGGCAAATGAGGCTGTTGCGGGGGTAGGGCATGAGAGTTTGTTCGTGCCTTATGGCGGCGAGCGATGAGTGGGAGTTAGTACCACCTAAGGGCAGAGGAAGGATTACCTTTGACATAACACCACAAAACAAAGAAGAAGAAGTGATTAGTATGTTTAAGGAGTATAGCACTCTTCCTCAAAAAATTAAGAAGGAACTTCCTTTCATGAGTTACATGGATTTGCACCCGAGTCTTTGCCATAAGACAGAGTTTGCAAGGAAGAAATATCACACTATAGCTCATGAATTGTGTACACATGAAATGGATAGAGAATCTACACATAAAAATGATACAACTCTTCATCAGAATGATTTGGTATCTTCAAATTCTTATGAAGTATGCAGAAATTTATATGATGAATTTGATAGACATGCTGATTTGATTCAAGAAAACACTAGCACAGCTTTGGGTAATGATTTACCTACATCGTCCTTGCAAGAGGTGACTCAAGAAGTTTCTACTATGGAGGCTACTTCTGATTTTCATGACAGCGATGATGAAACTTTGCGTGAGCATGAGACAGCAGCGATTTCACATATGCAAAGTAATCCTATTGAGTTGTCACATGAAGGGACTCAAGAATTGGGTACTAGTGATGCATTAGGTGTTGAGGATTTATGTCATGGTGAGTCTGATATTCTAGATCAAACCTTTGAAAACAAGCTAGAAGATTCATATGTTGATATGGAATCCCAGGAGCGTGCTTTGGATGGGCATGCAGTTACTTTGATAGTGGAAGTGTGTGAAGATACTGTCATACCAGCAACTTCTACCTTATCAGTTGAGCCATCCTTTCAGGTACAAAGCAGCAGTACCTTAGATGTTGAGGTGTGCACAGATGGAAGCACACATGATGTTGCTTATCATGTAGTGAGTGATGACGAATCAGCCTCATATCATAGTGCATATTGTGAACCGGAAAACTTGTATGGGGGTCATAAGCTACAGAGTCCTCATCATTTGGTTGGGCAACTAAAAGTGAATGACAATATGATTGCTACAACCATTGAGCATTTTGATGTTGCTCATCAGATGTTAGCTACCTATGGTTGGAGTACTCCTTTGATAGATGAGCACGGTGATAGTGGTTTTTCCCTTGCAGAGATACATGTACTTCGAGAAGCAATTGGAATGATGAAACAAAACTACCTAAAACTACTTGCGGACAGGGATTTTCTTCTCGAGTGGGATTGCATTTGTCATGATGCATTGAAGGGAAAGGAGGAGCAGATCGATGAGCTCATTCATGAGCTTGAGGTGACTATGGACTCGTTGCAGAGCACCGAGTTGGGCCTTCAGGAGTCTCAGTCACGGTTGGACAAGCTTACTGTGGAGTTAAGTTTGGCAAAGTCTCGACTAGCTACAGATATAGCACAGTTACATACAGTGGCAGTCAGCGAGGATCATATATCCACAGGTTGTAGTGAGGATGTGGTTACATCCATCACGGTTACAGGGGCAGTTGATACAGATGGGACGAGTGCATTGGTTAAAAGTTGCAGGGAACCACATGTTACACTTGGTTCTCCTGAGGTTAGTCCCATGACAAGTGTTGCAGGGGCGATTATTGTTAGCTCTTGCAACATAATAGTTGATTCATCGAAGAGTTGTGTGACAACTCTCGATACTACTCCATCTTCTTCACAGGAGGTAGGCAGAATACCATTCAGGTGGGAGATCGGTTCTCATGATGATTTGTTTCCCTTTTCTGGAAGCAAATCAATTATTTCATCCCATGCAGTTGATCATGATCAGTCGTTTGATGAACCAATTCAGGAGTATGATTTAACGTACTGTTCCAAGGGCTCAGCGGTGGATGATTTAAATCATAATAGAATGATTGTGCAATTTGTGAATAATCCGTTATTTGAGTTGGATGGTGGTTCGACCTATGATAATCCACTCTTCAAGTTGGAAGCCAATAACACTCCTAAAACCAGTTCAGGATTAAGCGATAATCGCAGTGTTTGGAATTTTCCTAGTGCATCGAAATTCCAAACAGAGATCACAAAGGAGTTTTGCAGTGTGTACTTAGTGAGGAGTGCCTATAGTTTTACTTTTGATCCACTAGTACATGATATGTATTTGATGCACAATCCTTATGCACAGGATTTTTCTTTGGGTGCATTTGAGGGGAGTAGCCCAATACTGTGTGCAGAGTTACCATCTTTTGAAGATGGGATTAGCAGCTGCAAGTACCCGACTCAGTTATTTACAGGAGATTACTTGCAGGGGCAGCAATCAGTTATCCATCATGATGAGATGTACCTGACAGGGATTGCTACTTTAGTGTCACAGTGGTTTCATACGAATACATGGTTACAGGGTGATTATGATGCCAGTGGACATGATGATTTGGTTAGTCAACACATCCATGGGAGTTTAGCAGAGGATGGAGATAGTTGTGATACAAATACTTTCCGATGTTCATATTCCCACAGTATGGTTGGATGTGTGTACAGATTATGTTGGGATCCAGGTGGCGACAGGATTGGTACTGTGTTTTGGACGGGTCTCAGTGGATTGCTTCACCACTTCTGGCATGGTGAAGTTGAGGTCAGAGTAGCGCAGAGGAAGTCGAAGGGTATTAGGCATGGCAGACTTCCATTCCGGGTTTTGGATCCAGGGATATTTTGCGCAACTATGTTTATGTTGGTGCTACAGGAGTCGGTTAGGAATGTGTGGGACATTTCACAATTCTTCTTTTGGGCCTCCCGAGGATTAGAATTTCTTTGCAGTGGAGATTGCTTGGGGACAAGCAATTTCAGGGAGGGCGGACTCTAATGTCCCCATTTTTCGCGAGCATCAGAGTTCGTAAGAATTAGCCTACTATGCGACCCTCGTAGGCTGATAGGATGGATAGAGGGTCTTGTTGGAGCTTGGCTTGGTTTCGAATTGTCAGAATTTTCCAGTTGGCTTTCGTTTGAAGTCAATCGGACAACTTTTGCTCAACTTACTATTTTTCGTAAGTGGTGGGAGCACCCCTGCTATTTTTAGCATTTCAGTCTAGTCACATGGAGAATCAATCATTCAGCACCCAGCTTCAAACGGTTCGTCAATTGGACTGGTAGTGAAGGAGATATTAATATTTATTTGTTAAAATAAATATTATTAAGTTGAAGCTTATAAAATTAAGTTATAATATTTAATTAAATATTATAACTAAAGTGAATTTAATGAAGGGGGCGTACTTCATTAAAAGGGGGCCACTTTGAAATTTATTATATTTAATTGAGTGGGGCGCCCAACTGGTCATTATTAAATATTTCCGTGATTATTAAATTGAAATATTAAAGTCGAATTTTAATATCATTGGGAAAAAAAGAAGTAATTCGACCTAATTGAGAAATATAAGAGTTTTCACGGGAAAGGAAGAATTATTATTGATGAGAAGAATTTATTGAGTTTCTTTCAACCAGAGCACGGAAGCCAAGGGTTTCAGTCTCAGAGCAATGGGGAACGATCCATCTCCAATGAAAGCAATTCAGAGGTTGTGAAATATCATCCGATTTATTGCCAGCAGTCAGATAGCTTCACCCAGAGGTTATCATTGAGCTTCATTATATTAAGAAATCTACAGGGGTTTTGTTGAGAGATTGGTCTGAATGCATATCTTGCTTATGGCGTCCATTTCCAAGTATTAGATGTTTCCATCCAAGGCCGTACGATTTATTGAGCTGCTGGTTATGAGCCGTACCATTACCAGAGTGCTGCTAAAAGACGTGTTTCTGCCTCTTAAGTCAAGCGCTCCTCTTTAGTGAAGATTTTGTGCATAAACAGGGGCGGCTGGGTATTCATTATTGATTTACATCATTGCATAAAGGTAGAAGCCAGTTGGGAGCAGGCCGTACAGCTTCTTGTGATCTCCAGGTGTCTTCAGCCATTTCCAGAAATCAGAAAAGACGTCTTCAGCTATTTACCAGGTTCTTGCAGAAAAAGAATAAATATTTAAATTGTTGAATATTGCATGCAATGTTATCTACTTATATTGCCATCTATTTGCAAAATAATTAAAGATCTTATTCACCTGGCATCTGAAGTCATTTTCAAATTCTTGTATTTATTTTCTGTACCAGCATTATCTTTCTTTCACTGTAAAAAATCAGAAAAATCAGAAATTACCAAATAAACAAAAAAATATCGCATTGTTCTTTATTTCATGCAAAAAATCAAAAAAATCAAAACAAGCAAAAAACAATCAAAGACATAGACAGTTTTGAAGTTAGCGGAAACAGGGGTTTCTACACATTTCGCCGACGTGTCTTGTGGGACGTGATCGAATTCGGTAAAGTCAAGTTCATAGGAGGGTTTTTCCCTCTTTCTTCTTAGGAAGCCTTCAAGCCAAATAGAATCTTGGCGAACTTCGCTAGGAGGGACGTGAGGCCCTTGAATGCTAGATGTGTGAGACTGTGCTGGAGCAATGTCTCTCGGTGGCGAATCCAAGTCGATGAGGACTTGTGACCGCTATGGTACTGGTGATATTGGTGGCTCTGCTTCCATAACAGGCACCGTTTTTGCTGCTGCTTCTACTATTGTTGCTTCTGCCATTGGCTCAGCCACTGGTTCTTCAACAATTACTACTGTTGGTTCCTCCGTGATAACTTCTGCTGAATCAGGGGTAGCAGTCTCTACTCTTTGTTCTGGGGCAGCAATACCCGTGATTATTTTAGGACTATGTGTGGCTTTCTCCACTGGTGTCCTTTGTGTTCTAGGCTTTGACATCCTCATCCCTCGGGGAGGATTGCACCATTGCTTCTGCCTAGGCTTCCTTTTTGAAGTGGAAGGTGGTGTAGACTGAACCTGTGGCGGCTCTGCTCTGTGAGGTATCACCTTCCTTGATTTCTTGCTGTCGAGATAGAGTTGGCTATTTCTAACCCCTCTACTCGTTCTTTCTTCTATAGATGTGTCTTCTTTGGCATACCAATCCACTCTCGGGAGCGGTTGGGAGTCAACTGAATCTGCGAAGAATGAGGGGAGAGTGACTTCCCCTTCATCATCGGACAGGCCTCGATGTCTGCTGACATAAAATCAGCAATTTGTGAGAGTCTGAACCTGCTGTAGTTCCTTCTTCGCACTTCATACTCGTCTTTGCAATTTACCCAATAATCTTCCATAGAAGACTTATGTGACGAGTGTTGCTCGAGGTGTGCCGCATAGAGTCCTCTGGGATCATAGGATCTTCTATCAATGAGATACTTGAGGTTAAACCTCGCTGTTTCCTGACTCATCATCTTAGCATCTGCCGCGAATCCACATCTATATAGTCCCATCTCAACGGGAAAGTTAACAGCTGTCTTCCTCTTCAAGCGCAAGTAGACATGAACCTCGAACAACTGTCTCAGGAATTCCATGAAGACTACCCTATCTGAAGGGTATCTTGGTAGCATGGCGGGGTGGCCAATGTAGCCATACACGCGTATGTAGGAGAACGTAGGGAATTGAATGAACCAATCCGCCCAATCCGCCATTGCCTCTCTGGCTGTCTGTGAAATACGCACGTGCATCTCATGGTTAAGTTCACGTACTGTGTGCATAATGAAGTTATCACTCGTTCTCTTGAAGTGTTGCTCCGCTTGAGTAAACTTAAGACGTGCGAAATGTTCGTGAACCTTTTGCACACCTAAGGTTCCCACATTGTTCAATAACCTGAAATCGCCTTGGAAGGCTATTAGGTATACTAGGTAAGAGCACATGTGGAACCTATGAGCTTCCAGATACCCAGTGATTTGTCGGTGGAGTGTGTCACTAATCAAAGTGGCCCAGTCGTAATATTCCCTTCTGCCAATGATTTTAGCAATGACATAGTACATCCATGGTTGGAATTGACGACCATCTTCTTCTCCAGTGATTCTATTGAGTAGAGTGATTAACACTGCGTACTCATCTTTACATTCTCCTCATCCCAACAACTTAGGCAAGCTTGCCTTTGTCACTTTTAGCCATTTTTCAGCCATAACCTTTTGACATTTGTCCTTAGCTATCTCAAATGCCCTCTCACATTCCGTCACTGATATGACTTTGCTGTTAGGACATGATGGAATATCAAAACACCGTTCGATATCCTAAGGCTTTAGACTGCAAACAATTCTTCCATCTGCTGCTCTGATTTCTTTGGTGGTAGGATTGTAATGCTTGATACAAGCGATTACAAGCTCTACACTTTGAAGTGTGATGGGAATTGATGCGGCCTGCAGCAACCCGGATTCTTCAATATTCTGCAATGTGATTTGATTCATGCCTTCTAGCTGCTCCAAATCAACCTCTGGATTTACTTGGTGTAAATTTGTGTCAACTGTTTTCAAGTAATCATGGAGTAAGACCGTCTTAGCCTCGTATTGTACCTGGGAGTACTGCATCTTGAAAAACTTAAAGATTGACTGTAATCTTGACCTTGTTCAGATGATTTTCGGAAACCCTTGAAAATAGCGCCTCGCTGAGAAGTATTTTCCTGGAAAAAATCTGGCACATGGGTTTTGTTCGTGCTTCAATGCTGAACAAACCCAGTTCCTCAGAATTTGGATTCTGAAACTTTTTCGGAAAAACCCCCAAAAATAGGGGCAGCAAGTTTGCTGATTTTGGAAAATTTGTCAAGATGGGTTTCTCTGGAAAATAATGTTGAATCTACCCAGTTGATCTGATCTGATGTAGCCTGCTGCTTTTTCTGTCAAATGCAAGAAAACCTAAGACCAGAAGAGAGGAAATAGACAGAAGGTGGATTGGAAGTTTTATCTGATTCCCTGAAAAAAAATCTATCTCTGGGTCCAATCCTCAAAATAGCAATCCTCCTCTGCTTCAGATCTGCAAGAAAAATTGAAGAACGGATGAAAACCTTGTTCAGATCTGCTAATGGCGTCCTTGAGAGCTTGTGGCTGATCTTGATCTCTTAACCTGCAATGAAATAATGAAATGGGATGCCTTCACCTTGAATATATATGTTTAAGCTTCAGATCCACAAATTTGGGGACCTAACTCAAGCTCAAAAGGTGATTTTGGCTTGATCTAAAGTTGAAAAGGTGATTTCCACCAATCGTGGAGTGTTTTAGCCAATTTTAACTCAAAAAGCTCTTGACTTAGTCAACAAATTGACCCTTGACTTCTTTAGGCGTCCCTTTTGGTTTCTTGCAAACTTTTAAATGTTTTCTCTCCTGAAAGCCCTCTGTTTGATCTTGAATCTAGCGTTATCTGTTGATCCTGAGATGTTGCGAACACATTCACTGCGGAGCTGGATCCAAACTGGAAAGAAGTGCCTGGGAGATATGATGATGAAAAGCTGAGTATAGGGCTTCAAAAGAATGGGCGCCTTTTCCAAGGAAAGGCGCTTTTGCTAATGCCTTAGTGAATTTTCAAACTTCGTTCTTTAGCCTTTTGAAATGACCTCTTGTGCTTTGACCTGGATTTCTCGTTGATCGGAGAGTCAAATGATTTCGCTTGATGTTTCATCAGGTATCCTGATAAAGGCCCTGTCAAAAAGCGAAGCTAACACAGAAAACACTGGATCTCAATTTGGTTTCCCTTTGTTCAAGAGGCGCCTCCTTGAAAAGGGCGCTTTTTGTCTTTTAACGATCATCTTCATCGAAAAGTTGCCTACTTTTGATCGGATTATCCAGATTAGACTACCGTAGGATGTTGGTACTTGCAGTGCGTTTCGAGATCTGCCCGTTGAAAGTTATCCTAGGAAGCCTTTGGTCATTTATTCGTGACATCGGAGGGTCAAAGAGGAACACTTTCTTTTGGAAAGGCTCTTTTTCTTGACCGGCAGATGCATGGTTTTCTGATATTTCCTCACTGCCTCTTTTGCTTTGTGGTGCCAGCGATCCTATTCATCGGATGATCATAGATGTTTTGTTTCCTTTGTCGGCCCGACAATCAGCGTCAAGAATGGCGCACTTTGGATGATCTTCTGGTACGCATTTGACCCTCTCAAAGATCATGGAAACCACCAGCGAAAAGGCTCTTTTTAGCATTTTGAGTTTTCTCCTTCGTAACGTTTCCAGAGTTAGTCAAATTTTGACCTTTTTCACTTTCAGGAATCTCCTTCATCAAACAGCATCATTTTTGACCTTTTCCGCCATGGTTGTGTCGTTGAAGCTTTTGAAGTTTAACTTTCAGCACCTGGTATTGGCCAATCTGCCATTAATGGCTGCAGAGGTTCTAACTTTGTTCCTGAAAAATAGAAATAGACCCACCAGAGTAAAACATGTCTTTTGATGATTAAACTTATTAATCATGCATTAAACCTTTTAATCCTATCAAAATCATTTTTCAATCATTTAAGGAAGATTCTGTTACCGGGTTTCCGAAAATAGGCAACTAATTTTCAAATTTTCTAAGAATTTTGCGTGTGATGCTTTGAAACCTACAGATTCTATGATTGGTTGACCTAAAAGCGACTTAACATGGCATTTAACAGATTAGCTCAATTTTATACAAAATGCCAAAAAATTTATTTTAGGTACAACACTACTGATATCCACAGTGCGGCCGGGAGGCGGTCATCATGGCATTGAAGTCACGACAAAGGCGAGTATATTGCAGCTTGTATAGCCTTCGAGGGAAGCAATATGGCTTAATGTAAGCTCCTTGCAGGGATTGTTTGGACAATCAATGGAGCTACTATCGTCGATGTGATAACGATTGCGTGAAGCTTTACATCAATCACATGTTTTCATGACAAAACCAGCATGTTGAGATCCAAGTATCTGCTAGATTAGAATATGAATGTGCGGAGGCTACTCGATTAAGGTATACTCGACGATGAAGCGGTGTTGAGACATTCTCCTGTAAGCCTCTCCGGAGGATGAGATTTGTGTACCGAGATAAGCTTGGTATGGTGGAGAATCTAGCCTTAACTGAGAAAGAGTCTCAACATTAGTGAGCCTTGTTTAATGAGTTCTTCTCTGTGAGAGAAGTTCGAGGTGAAATCCCTTGTTAATGCATTTCTCTTTGAGATTTGAGGTGAAAGCCCTTGTTTCCACCCTCTAAGAGAGACATGGTGGATGTCATGTGTGTGACTCCATGACAACATCACGTGAGAGAATCCGTGATGATTTTTTGTACTTGTGTTTCACCCTCTGGGAGACCCATGGTGAAAAGTCATGTTGAGGTGACAACATCACGCAAGTGATGAACACTTGTACATACCATATATGGTTGTAGCCATTATGGTTGATATCATGTTGAGGTGATATCTGATATCACGATGAGGTGATATTCTTCCTTTCCACAATTGGTTGTAGCCATTGTGGTAGACATCACGTTGAGGTGATATGTCTTGTGCAGCTTGAAGTATTCTCCCTAGCTGAGAGGGAGTGTTGATGTTCATGTACAGCGTCGGTCTCTACTTCCAGCCGATCTCCTTGTCATATTGAATAAATTAGATAATAGCCTTTGACTATCTAATTTATATATTTATTGCGATTTAATGAAGAGGCACAAATTCTTAAGAAGATACAATTTAATTAAGGTCGACATCATTTGTTATGAAAGATTGCGATTTGTTTATTGAGGCCGACCCATCTCTAATTGGCGATTATATTGGAAAGTCGTCACATTTCATGAAGGCCGACTTGATACTTGAATGGACGCATCTATTGAAGTCTCCTCATTCGACTTGTATATAAGGAAGGTGCCATTTGTTCATTCATACACACAGTTCATTCGATATTCTTCATATCATTCTTAGTGCAAATTTCATACAAGGCAGATCGAGTTCAAGAGAAGTTCAATATTATTGTTGGCTGAGATTATCTTCATCAGATTGTCTTTTGTATTGCATCAGATTGAAGTGCATGTTATAAGCCTTCATATTGGCTTCTATTGTAAAGGAGATTCTATTATTGTTTCAATATATAAGAGATATATTGTTGCTGGGTTTTTCTCCCTCAAGAGGAGGGTTTTCCCAGGGTATCTGCTGTGTTATTGTGTCTGATTTTGAATTAATTTTCTGTGCATTTAATCTGATCACTAAATTTAACAGTTTGGTGTCACAAAAAGGAATACAGTGATATGGTACTTGAGAGTTGAGACAATTGATGCCTCCATTAAGCTTCTTCTAGCAAAAGAGGCAAATCACCCTCCCTTGGACCAATCCAAGTGTGGCATATTTCTAAGCAACGTCACAACTTCCAATTGGACGACTTCCAACCAAATGGCTTCCACCTGCTGATTTTAAGCCTTATGCAGAGATGGATGCCATTGTATGCTAGCCTACAACATTTTCAAAGACCAAATAAATGGCATTTAAAAAATAAAATACAACAATTTGAACATGTTTTCTTTTAAATCATGTAAATACATTTCAAATGTAATACAGCAACTGAATAACAATAGTTAATTAATTTAATGAAAAATAACTTTTTTTTAGCCCTCAAGTGTAAACCCTATGTTAAGGGGGGTAAAAGACCAATTTCATTCTCAAAAACTTGCATAAATCAACAAGAAAAATTACATAAATCAAATTTAATGTATTTAAAATTGTAAAATTTACATGTTAGAAAGAATTTAACATGCTAGAAAGAATTTACATGCTTGGAAAAAAAGAACAAAGTAATAGTAATAACTAACTTGGAAACTCAAAATTCATCAAATTTTCTCTTCAAATTGCTATAAACTCACTCTAATTCGCTTAAGAATGCTCAAATGCTGGTG
This sequence comes from Sequoia sempervirens, assembly GCA_007258455.2. Classification (NCBI taxonomy): domain Eukaryota; kingdom Viridiplantae; phylum Streptophyta; class Pinopsida; order Cupressales; family Cupressaceae; genus Sequoia; species Sequoia sempervirens. Next base: position 26,289 of record VDFB02326146.1, read on the forward strand.
TCAGCTTCAGTTGTGGGAGTGTAGGGCTTAAAAAGGCAACAAAAAAAGTGTATTTTTTTCTGCGTTTAAACTGCGCCAAAGTTTTTGTTGCACATCCTGAGAGTTTAGACTCAAACTCACCAAGTACTCACATGAGCAGAGATTAAAATTTGCTGAATACTTGGTCTCAATGATCAGCAAGTTTAAACAGAAAAAACTTATTTCAAAAGAGAAAAAAACTTGCAAGTACTCAGCAAGTAGTTGAACTATGTTCTCTTACCTGATAAATAAGAAAACCATTCACAAGATCTTAATAATTTCTGAAGAATCGTGATGAAGTGTAGGCTTATCACTGCCATAACACTATCATTATGAACTAGGATTTAACTTGTATTCAAAAAAGCATTTTGACTACTGTGTGCTAGGGGTTATGAACAAAAGGGGGTCTCATAAGGTCACTAATGGCTAACGTTGCATAAAAGAAACTGATATCTGAATATAAACTTCAATAAGAAATGTTTATCGTATTCTTTAGGGCTCAGAGATTAAAATTTGCTGAATACTTGGTCTCGGTGATCACCAAGTTGAAACAGCAAAAACTTATTTCAAAAAAAAAAAACTTGCAAGTACTCAAACTATGTTCTGTTACCAGATAAATAAGAAAGATATTCACGAGCTTAATAATTTCTGAAGAATCATAATGAAGTGTAAGCTTATCACTGCCATAACACAATCATTATGAATTAGGATTTAACTTGTATTCGAGAAAGCATTTTGACTACTGTGTGCTATGGGTTATGAATAAAAAGGGGTCTCCTAATGTCACTAATGTCTAACATTGCATAAAAGAAACTGATATCTGAATATCAACTTCAATAAGAAATGTTTATCGTATTCTTTAGGGCTCAATAAGCAGCACACAGAAAAATTCAAACTTAATTTAGCAAAGAAGAGTTCCAAACTACCAGTGAATTAATATCATGGATGGAATTGATGTCAATAGAAGAGTAGGTTGACTCAGCTCCAACACATTATAAAAAACTCCAAAGAAATTTCAACTGAAACTTGGTAGTTGCTTAACCTGACTATATTATTGATTATTCTGAGTTACAATGTAAATGTCCTCTAAATTTTCCTGCCATGGCTAGTACAAACAAGTGTATTCATTAATATTTTCCGACATTCCACCCTAGAAGAAGAACAAAGAATGCATATGAAAGAGGACTTATAACAGACCATCTTCTGAGAATATAGATCACTGGCATCACAGTGATACTTATTGAGATGATGCAACAAAATGCCAAAGATCATGCCCATCTAGCAATTTAATGCATTTGTCAAATATTGAACCATATGCCAGAGTGTTTAAAAGTTAATAATGAGTTATAGACAACATCAATATAAAGAATCTAACTAAAATTACCATCCAGATAAATGTTACTGAAATGAGATTTTTACTTTTTAAATAAAATAATAAGTTTTAGTGCAATTGTCTTGAGCTTATGAAGTTTCACTGTAGAAGCACCAAGCAAAATATTGCATACCTGTAGAGTCGTCATATTCAAAATTCCAATATAATGGCTTTTATGTTAGGTATTGTGTAGTAGTTTTACTGGCAACAGCTATAATGATTTTGCTATAGTACCTCTCCCAGCAATAATTTCTTTAGCCAGGATCTATGTGATGCAGTGAACCTACAACCAAACAGCTTGTAAGTTTCTATCAAAATTGGTATAAGCAATAGGAGCTGACTGACATAAATTGACATCTGACTTTCCAAAAAGTTGGAAGAAATGAACTCCTAAGTAAAGTTATACAGAGCACCAAAGTGATTTTCCTGAGAATGTAAACATGCAACTTTTCATTAATTTCATGATATGTTTCCTGAGTAAACCAAAATCCCAAATTTGCAAGTAAATAAATTTGAATTTACATAGTGTGCATTGATCATCCCCTGGGTCAACTGATCTTGAAAAATCTTAGTTAACAGCAGACCACAACAAGAAAAGGTGGGATAATTCTTCAAAACTATCTGAAAGAGTTGCCCAGGCTGTCTTTCACTTGTCGCTCTATGTTTCAAGAACAGAGAATAAAAGCACAAATGCATCACATTGGATGGAGCCTTCTGAAATTTTGAAAACTATACAAATTCGATATTATTTGTTTACTCTAATCTTTAAACACAGTTCTTGTTTTAAGTGCCATTTAAACTGGCATATCGACTTATGTAGGTTCTCAGGTTTCAATACTCTATTTATCTGTCCAGTGTTTTAGCGTGGCTTAAGGGACACACAACAGCTTGGCAACACATATAATGACTCTAAGAGGAGATGACTCCATTACCTGAAGAATATTCCTAATAGCAAGAAATCTACCATGATACTAAGTTACCATGTGATGGATAGACATCCATTTCTTGACCTTTGGATGCTTTGAGAAAATGTGTGGTATAGGAAATTGGAGCAAAACAATAAACACAACCAAACTAGATACAAGTATACAGTAAAACAACTCATAGAACAATAAGAACTCGGCATTTATATATGAACTTTGCACAATGTAAAATATTTTCCATAGCACAGACAACAACAGGATCACAAAGAATGACCAAGTGAGCACCATCAAAATGTGTTTGGCCATCAACACTTGACCGTCCATGTAGATGTGTAGGATGGACATCACTCAACAATCCCTTTGTACCAGTCACATGTACTGACCAAGGCTAACCAAAGCAATCAAGCACCCATATATCACACAACATAATTCATCAATCAGCACAATATGCCAATATACTATAGTCAAGCACTCATCATTACACAACATAATTCATCAAGTCAACAGAATATGCCAATATATTGAGTTTGATGAGAAATAAACAGGTTCAGTACCGATTGTTGGGAAATTCAATCTCTATCCAAAAAAGACTTCAATGGATGAGATACAAAGCTTGGACTACAGCAACATGAAATCTGAGACTTATATGCCAATCTGAAAATTAAGTTGCCTTATATAAAAATACCATGATTAGATCCATCTTCTTTATGATGCCAAAAAAAAGCCAACATAACATGTATATAAACACTACTTTATGTGAACTTATAACTGCAATATATGAAGAATATCATCACCATAAGATAGCAGCAAAGAGGCACAAATCAGCAACATAAGAGCATCACATAACACAGGATTTACGTGGAGAAACACTTGAAGGAAAAAACTCCACCAAGAAGAGAGGCCAAGTATGCATTATTATCAAATAAATGAGATTACAATACAACCACTTCCATTCTCCTCTTTGCCTCCAACATGGCAGCACTTGTGAACAACCTCCTTATGCCTCCACCTATCCTTTTTCCTACACAGTAACACTACATTTAGCTATTCTTGCTTAATTCTACATCCAAGAGGTTGAATTTATAGACTTGTGAAGGTATCTAATGCACCAAACATGGCACCCAAAGATGACCCTTCATTCCAAACATCCCCAACCTTTGGATTACCTCCTCGAAATGTGAAAGGAAACCGGTTTTGGCTCCAATACTTTCCCTCCAACTTGGGCACCCAACCATGAGAGATAAACATTACATTAAATGTAATAAATGATGGAAAACCAAGTGACACCTATTGCATCTTTCCAAGCACCCACTTGGAGAATCCCAACAGTCACTTATTTATCATCTCCTTTATCTTTTATTATCTCATTTTAGGCGTCCAATGTGGGGAAAACAATATTAAATTTTTATGTCCACAACCAACCTTTACTGCTGCTAGTGGACCCATCACCCCTTATGAGTATATTACAAACAATGGTAAGAATTAATATTACAGAATATTTTCCCAATACACCTTAAGTGCCTAGAGACACTTTCCAAGGATGTTGGAACCATGACATAGGATTTACAAAGTGGATGGCACCTTAATCCTAATAGAATTAACTCAAATATTCTAAGATATGCATTAGATATTGTTTTGTACAAACTACCAAATCAAATACCTTCATCTAACTTCCCCTAACTCTAGAATTGTTGGTTTCCAAACCAATACACCAGCACCAATTGGAGGGTGTCTAGAATGTAGGAAATTGTGGGGAAACCCTAGGTACGCATATCTAGAAGTATATGCTATGGTTCAAGATGCTATGAATTTGGCAAGTTGGATGCAAACATATTCATCAAATTTTCTTAACCATTTTCCTTTAATACCACAGGTCTCAAGCAGTTTACCACCCCATAGATAGTCTTAACTCATATGCAATCTTATCAAGTCAAATCTATTTTGACCTCCTCGTGTGTTGTATTATCTACATCCAGTTGTTGTTGAAGCCTACTAGTAGCCTTAGATTCAAGCTTCAGTCCCATTGTGATTTAGTCATTGTATTCTTGCAACTTCTTAACAATTTTATCTTTGTTGGATCCACATAGTATTACAATAGATGCTTCTTTCCTTCCAATGCTTCATAACAGTTATTCAATGTCATGCATATTCTGAAAGTCAGTCTGCAACTATTGATTGGCCGCCTCAAGTTATTCCTTCTTCAATTCATCCCTTTCTACTTACCACTATTGTTTTTTCAACCTTTCTTTGATCCACTATTCTTGCTTTGCCTTGGCATTAACCACTTTCTGGTCAAGGATCTTCACCATGATGTAGTAATGCTAGCTCTCAGTGAAAACAAAATTCAACCTGTCAATTGTGCAATTAATCGAATGATTAAGCAGCTTAGTTGTGGATTAAGAAACTTGACCTTCCTTCATTTGAGGAGTTATAACTTTCTCTAACTCTATAGTCTATTGTATTATGATCTCCCTAGAAATTTGCCTCATCTTTCTTGAGCAAAGTTATCTTGGCTTCGAACTTACTCACCATTTTCTATATCCCCTCTTGCCAGGAAAACATTTTAGGATCATTTATGTCATGGTCAGCTTTAGTAATCAATTCATCCAACAGACCTTGAAACTCAATCCATCTCACAAAGCCTCAATAAGGGTTCCCTTTTGTTCAATTTCAGAATGCCCCTCACTGCTTGCATCAAAATCAGAATCAGAATTTGTAGATCATTCAAACCCATCATCATCCTCAGTAGATCATTCAAACCCATCATCATCCTCAGTAGCATCTCTTCTTCATCACCATTGACACATCCACTAGCATCTTTCTCATTCTCCACCCATCTCCTCAATATGCTCAAGTTGTTTAGACTATGGCACCCTTAATGTTGCTCCCCACTTTGGCTAATGACCCAAGGACTCTTAAAAAACAAAAAGAAAAAACATAGAGAGTTTAGAGATGGTTCGTCATCAAGAAAAGGACTCTTGGGCTCAAGAATATTGTCAAGATGAATTACATCATCCGTAACAAGAAACCCAAGCCAAATCAACCATAGCCCTACCACATAGTAGTAATTCAACTCTCCTCAAACTAGCCAACTATAGCAACTCTAGTAAACTCAAAAGAATGGCATTTCAGTATAGCGCATAGAAAGAGAGATTTGAATAAAAGGTTCAACATGCAATATCTATAATGTCCCTAATAGGAATTATATTATTTTTATACTAAATTATCAATTTCCAAGCAAATAACGGATTTAGAGAGTACCTTGGCTCGATATAATCCCTGCAGACAAGTTAGAAATCAATTACAATAATAACTTAGCAAATAGGATATCGTGATTAAACATCAGTAATTCTTCCTCCATTACAGAACACAAAGGTTCTCCATTATAGGATGCTATGTCCTCCATTGTAGAACACAAAGGTTCTCCATTATAGGACGCTAGTCCTCCATTATAGAACACAAAGGTTCTCCATTATAGCACGCTATGTCCTCCATAATAGAACACCAAGGTTCTCCATTATAGGACGTTATGTCCTCCATTATAGAACACCAAGGTTCTCCATTATAGGACGCTATGTCCTCCATTATAGAACACAAAGGTTCTCCATTATAGGACGCTATGTCCTCCATCATAGAACACAAAGGTTCTCCATTATAGGACACAAGGTCCTCCATTAATCACTAGCTTTATATATATACATATATATATTTACTTCCCTTTAATAGATATCTTCACTTATCTCTCCTTGAGCCCTCTTCCCTTTACTTCTCTCTTATATACTCCTACTTTAAATTTGTTTTAGTCCTCTTGTAATCGTGCTTATAAATCTTCTTCACTTGGAATGATATCTCCTTGTGAACTTCCTTATTATTAACTGCAGGCCCTTTAGACTGATCGCAGCCTTTCACAATGTAATTACTGCCCCCTTGCTAATATAGATCGCTGCCATCAATTATGAATTGCTGTCGTCTTTCAATTCCCAGTGTTGCCTTTATATATATCCAATCGCTGCTTTTGTCTTCATGATAATTCAATTCCTTTCTGTTTTGGAACCTTCTCCTTTTAATAGCCTGATTTACCAATAGTCATACCCCTCCACTTACCAAGGGATACGCTTTTTGGCATCTATCGCACCTCTTGAGGACATGTCATTAGTAATCGCTGCTGAGTAAAACTCACTGTTTGCTTTCATAATAATTAGGAATTGATGCTAGTAGTAATTGTTGTGGTTATTGATTATCATAGTCATGCTTGGGTCTTAATTTTGTTTTATTTCCTAATCGCTGTCCTGCAGAAAACCCGATGTTCTTAATGAACCCGTCTCTTTCCTATGTCATATACTTATGGTGATGAAAATGTATTTATTATTCAATGTTTTATGTTACACCTATTTATTATTATTTTTATATTAGTGTCTTTTAAATATAAAATTGTAATATATTTGACTATAATATATTTATATATTACAATGATTAGTGATATTTAAATTGTCAATATTATATTTATAATTATAATATGATCTACGATAATTATAATTATAATAACATTTAAATTGCAATTACTCCTATTTATATTCTGATATTTATTGGATTTTGTTATTCGTATTTTAATGTTTCATATTACCATTTCAAGGGACATGACAATCCTCCCCTCAAATTTGCTTGTCCTCAAGCAACTTAAGATTTGGATGGTTAGCTTTAGTGGTGACCACGTGATGAGGGTCTTGGTAATGTTTGACCTTATGTCCCTGGAGAGTAACTGATAGTGTACTTGCCTTAACTTACTACCAATAGGGTTAATAACATTCTCAAAGTTTCAAGGGCTATATATTGTCTGATGTTTTTCTAACTTGTGTTACTTCCCAATAACTAACAACAAAGCAACCAACCAACCAACTCAAGCACACAGGAAAGTAGCTCAAGCACATAGGCAAGTAGCTCAAGTAAGCAAACAAGTAGCTCAAGCAAGCAAGCAACTAGCTCAAGCACACAGGCAGGTATCTCAAGCACACAGGCAAGTAGCTCAAGCACACAGGCAGCCAGCTCAAGTAGACAAGCAGGTAGCTCAAGCATGCAAGCAACCAACTCAATTAGGTAGGCAACCAGCTCAAGTAGACAAGCAAATAGCTCAAGCATGCAAGCAACCAGCTCAAGCAAGTAGGCAACCAGCTCAAGTAGACAGCTCAAGCACGCAAGCAACCAACTCAAGCAAGTAGGCAACCAGCTCAAGTAGACAAGCAGGTAGCTCAAGCAAGTACCAACCAGCTTAAGCGACTTTACATCCATGCCAAAATATTCTAATAAAACTCACAAAGTATATGAAAGGTATACACATGGTCGCATGGATACATGTAGGTCACAAAGTATACACATGAATATATGTAAGTCACACAGTATACTCGTGGAAGGCACACTCTTATAGAAATGCACGATTGGCCTACTTCAGCGGAAAGTTGAATAGTTAATTCTAATTGAACGGCGGTTAAAGTAGGTATGTCCCGCAGGCTGGTAGGAACATGCTCTAATACCACTTGTCATGTCCCTAATAGGAATTATATTATTTTTACTCTAAATTATCAATTTCCAAGCAAATAATGGATTTAAAGAGTACCTTGGCTCAATTTAATCCCTGCAGACAAGTTAGAAATCAATTACAATAATAACTTAGCAAACCAAATATCGTGATTAAACATCAGTAATTCTTCCTCCATTATAGAACACAAAGGTTCTTCATTATAGAACACCAAGGTTCTCCATTATAGGACGCTATGTCCTCCATTATAGAACAGGTTCTCCATTATAGGATGCTATGTCCTCCATTATAGAACACAAAGGTTCTCCATTATAGGACACAAGGTCCTCCATTAATCACTAGCTTTATATATATACATATATATCTTTATATTCAACTTACTTCCCTTTAATAGATATCTTCACTTATCTCTCCTTGAGCCCTCTTCCCTTCTTTACTTCTCTCTTATATACTCCTTTAAATCTGCTTTAATCCTCTTGTAATCGTGCTTATAAATCTTCTTCACTTGGAATGATATCTCCTTGTGAACTTCCTTATTATTAACTGTAGGCCCTTTAGACTGATCGCAGCCTTTCACAATGTAATTACTACACCCTTGCTAATATAGATCGCTGCCATCAATTATGAATTGCTGATGTCTTTCAATTCCCAGTGTTGCCTTTATATATATCCAATCGCTGCTTTTGTCTTCATGATAATTCAATGCCTTTCTGTTTTGGAACCTTCTCCTTTTAATAGCCCGATTTACCAATAGTCATACCCCTCCGCTTACCAAGGGATATGCTTTTTGGCATCTATCGCACCTCTTGAGGACATGTCATTAGTAATCGCTGCTGAGTAAAACTCACTGTTTGCTTTCATAATCATTAGGAATCGATGCTAGTAGTAATTGTTGTGGTTATTGTTTATCATAGTCATGCTTGGGTCTTAATTTTGTTTTATTTCCTAATCGCTGTCCTGCAGAAACCCTGATGTTCTTAATGAACCCGTCTCTTTCCTATGTTATATGCTTATGGTGATGAAAATGTATTTCTTATTCAATGTTTTCTGTTACACCTATTTATTATTATTTTTATATCAGTGTCTTTTAAATATAAAATTGTAATATATTTGACTGTAATATATTTATATATTACAATGATTAGTGATATTTAAATTGTCAATATTATATTTATAATTATAATATGATCTATGATAATTATAATTATAATAACATTTAAATTGCAATTACTCATATTTATTTTCTGATATTTATTGGATTTTGTTATTTGTATTTTAATGCTTCACATTACCATTTCGAGGGACATGACAATATCCCACAATCATGACACCATTAATACCAAACGAGAAAGACCCTTGAGGAACTCAACTCCCTAACGAGTACATGGAAGATTTTGGTAATGGCTCGGAATCTGCATCCTTACTATTGCCTCATCATCAGGCACGTCCTCTTCACTATCATTTGGAAGATAAACATCCTCCAAAGTCTCCCCCTTAATAGGTGCTTTTGCAACTTGCCTCATGCATTGGAAATTCTTCATCAACAATTTGGGATTCAATCATTTTGGCTTTCTTAATCATTGCCGACTAGGTCTTATTTTTTCTTAGTGGTCAACATCTACCCAATATGATACATTGAAGAACTTTAGGAAGTCAACTACTAAAATGGGGATCTAGCGCAATACATCCTAGCAATCCAACCTAACTCCTAACACAAGCATTAAGGAAAAAAGTTATGTTGTGCCAATTCATGTACAATTCGTTCATTTACATAATCCAAAATCTCTTCACCTTCTCTACCTAACAAGCTGACCATTTGTACAAAATACCTTTCAAAAGGTCATACCTGTATTTAACCAGTCGTGTTATGAAGTTCAAGAAACAACATTCACCCACCAATCTTGAATTTAGATGGTCGAATAGGTACTTGCACTTGTTTGAATTCAAGTAAGCCCTCTTCAAACCTTAATTTTTGTGCTTCATAATCTTCTATATCTGCTTTGGGGCCAGTTTATTAAGGGCAATACTTCTCAATCAGATTTTCTTTTAGGAAAAAAATGTCCAAGTTTTGTCTATCTCCACTACTTTGAGACTCCAAAGTTCCAAACACCTTGTGAAAATGAGATGACTCAAAAGAGACTATCATATTGGTACCACACAAGGAACATAAGTTGTGGCTAAGTCTGTACAGGATGTAGCACCCAAAGTGACTGAAATAAGGGGCATTACAACAAGGATAGAGGCTGCAGCTATATTTTTAGAGACTGCAGTGACTCATAAATAAGCGAAACCTCCATGAAGATTGACTAAATGTATGGAAACTACCCAGCACAAGCCAAACACCATTTTGCAATCCATGTAAGGGTGTGACTAGCAGCTTAAACCGGAAAGAAGATAAAAAATTGCAGCAATCAGCCTCTTAAACAATATGGCCTGTAGACCTGAAAAGTACGACCGAGAAAATAAGGACAATAGTTAACTTTCAATCTCAAACATATCTACTTTTCTCTGCACCGGTACAACCAAGAAAAATTGGTGCAGTCAGAAATAATAACAAACAACTGCAAACAAAAATGTTACAAGCTGATATAGCTCTAAAAGGGTCTACAAAAAAGTACAATCTGCCCAAAAAGAGTACAGCCTTCCAAAGGAAGAGCCAAAGACATTGCTAAAATAATCCCATTTGATAGGTACAGCTGGGCAAAATAGAACGGCTAGTCAATGATAAACAAACCACTTCATTTTGTGAATGGTACAGCCTGCACTAATCACCACACTTACATAGTATGCTGATAAAAATGCAATATTAAAATATATTCACCCAAATCTAAAACCGAGACCACAATCTAACCAATAAATAGAAATAGGAATAAATCACTAAAACCTCAAACCAAAACTGGAACATGTTGTGACCTTTTCACACATCGCCCCATTCAAGATGGGGACCCCTAATTTTTGCTCCATTCTGGTCTTTTGGCTTTGGTTTCTCTCTCTCTCTCTCTCTCTCTCTGTCTCTTTTCTCTGGTCTGCCTTTCAGGGGATGTGTCCGTCATTGAGCTTAAACGCGAAATTTTGGCCAAGTCTGAAAATTAGGGTTTGTACTTTCCTGGTCAATTTGAGGTCAAACAAGGTGAATATATTGAAAATAAGGACTAACACCGTTGTCAGTGTGATTCGAGCAGGTTTTCACTGAAATTTCATCAGATTCTGACAACTCACTATTTTTAGTAAGTGTATAATTCAGGGCATTTCAT
>VDFB02326147.1:0-69292 GCA_007258455.2 Sequoia sempervirens
TATACTATGACTTTTGAGTGCTTAATCCATCCACATAGAAGTACAAATCACAACCCATAATTAAAATGTCCACAAGGATATTTATAATTATTTCTTTCTTTTTATTATTATGTATTTGAAGACTAGTTAACAGCCACCTAATTAATTAGATATCAAATGAAAGAAGAGTAAATCAGAGCTACCAACTCCATAAAAATACCAAAGTTAACATGTGAATATCAAGGTGTCCAGATTTTATACTAATTGCATTCCTCGGAGGCCCATTTCCCTGAGGAGTTTTGTAAAACAGTTCACTTGCCTTATAAATGCTTTCGTATTTTACATGTCTACCTATGAGAATAGTAACCATGACATCTAACAAAATTTAAATGCTCGCTGGCAGAAAATAGGTTTCTACTGTATTCTTTATGCTCCCATTGTTTGCATTTATGCCTACGAGGACAACAACCATGACTTTTAACAAAATCCCTCTATCCTTTATGCTTTGATGACAACGGAAAAGCTCAAAGCAACACACTGTTGACTCATTGTTCAAAAGCCCTCATTATCGCACACGTTGACATAATTTTGGTTCCAAAGCCCTCTTTATGGGACCACTTTGCAGTAATAAAAAATATACAAACTTTACAGGGCTCACATGCATGAAGTAAAATGGACAAGAGGATTTCTACATAATTCCTATCAAACATAGATGAAACCTTCGCATTTCAACAAGAAATTCGAATAGATAATACAAAAAGTAGTTTAAAAAACAAATTTATGCCTACGAGGACAACAACCATGACTTTTACCAGAATCCCTCTATCCTTTATGCTTTCATGACAACGAAAAAGCTCAAAGCAACACACTGTCGACTCATTGTTCGAAAGCTATCATTATTGCACACGTTGACATAATTTTGGTTCCAAAGCCCTCTTTATGGGACCACTTTGTAGTAATCAAAAATATACAAACTTTATAGGGCTCACATGGATGAAGTAAAATGGACAAGAGGATTTCTACATAATTCCTATCAAACGCAGATGAAACCTTCAGATTTCAACAAGAAATTCAAATGGATAATACTAAAAGTAGTTTAAAATACTTAATTTATAACCAAGTATACCAATGCTCTTTAAAGCACTATGAAAAACCCTACTTGCATTTCAGACAAATAGAAGAAAAACAATGAAAACTCACCTTCGAATTAAGCAATTGCCTTCATCATTCAGCAGTAACTCGCGAATCTCACAAAATACCTTTGCTCGGCCACAATAATAGAGCACTACTTAAACTCCGAAAATGAACAAATTATCGGCCCCGCACTCGGCTTTCTCGGGCTTGACTTCGCGAACTATAACATCTCCCGCCGGGCCGCTACAAACTCTTCTCAAAAATGCAAGGCCACAGAATGACAAAAACAACACACGAAGTAATAGAGATGCATACCGGCGGACTTAACTCTATATTAAATGACCAAAGTACTCCTAGCCATGCGTGGCCTCCAAGCCATTACAAATACTTTCGACTCAAGCCGATGCCATTTAATGCATTTAATTTATATTCATGCATTATGCACGCCGACCGCCAATTTTTGTAAACTATGCCTTTGGTTAAATTTATTTAATCAATTTATGCGCTCACATTTTACTGATATTTTAATGCATTTAATCTGCATTCATGGATTACGTACCTCTAGCCGCCAACTTCTAAACTATACCTTTGCTTAAATTTATTTACTCAATTTATGCTTGCATTTTCCCGAATTTTTAAAACAAAAATGATTTATAAAGCTACTCGGACGAATAGAAAAATAGATAAATGCTAATTTTCCAATATATAAAAATAGCTCTCCAAATTCAAACTATACAAAAAAATAAGTAATATGTTAAATGGCGAAATGTGATTGGACAATGCTCCCGGTTAAAAGCATTTCGGGCGAATGCATAAGTATCCTGCCTAGCGGCAGGAACTAAAAATATTAATGCTAGTGGTGAATTTTACTTGGCGGTGAATTTTTCGTCGGTGAATTGTTAGCGATGAATTTTCCTAGAGCCATTTTTGTTATGTCCTATATGCGAAGGCTTAGGATCGCTTCAAACTTTAATCCATCTCATAGCGTGGGAAAAAGAGGTTTTGCACATCTGTTCTTCCCTCTGCCGCCTCCCTGTCTTCTTTGGCCATCCCCCCCTTCCGCCCCTCACATTTGTTAATTTGTGTTAAAATAAGGCTTTGCTTCAATTGGCAACTCAATTAACCCACTTACTGATATGATCCTTTTACAATCTCTTGAAATTCCTTAAAATATTTGATTGAAAATCATAACGTGCAAGAAATGAGTTTAGGCCTCTTACAACATGGCACTTTGAAGTCCAACCGGATTAATGTTTAAAATTACATTAAATGACAATTTCAAAAGAAACCAATATGTAGACTGCACCAAACATTATGTTCTATCCATTGGCTAGTAAAGCTGAAAACCAATTTGTGTAATCAAATCTGAGATGAAATCAAAATTCTGCCTGTTAGATAGAATTTCATGAAATCTTATCGAAACTTTGAAACTACAATTTTTTTGAGTGACGTAGGATTGCACGTGAACATGGATGCTTCTATAGATGCATCAACCATCACACTTTATGATCCATTATTAGGATAGGAAATAAGAAATTTTTTCATTCTAATAATAGACCACGAAGTTTTATAAACAAAATAATTTCTCATCATAATATTGAATCATAATGTGTGATCTAGAATATTGATGTAAAAAACCAAATTGATTTTTAATTAAACTCCATTATCTATCATCAAGATGAGAAATAAAAATAAATGATTTCTCATTGTGATGATAGATCATTGAATGTAATCCAAAATATTGATGCAAGAAAACTACTTTCTTTTTAAAAAGTACTTCAAACATATTTCAATTTTACTATGAAAGGCTTGACAATTATAAGGGATGAGATTGGAATCAAATTCTATGTGAGTTTAACAAAATAGATATTTTAAAGTTTTAATACAAAGTTGAAACATGTTAATTATTACAATCTTGATATTAATTGAGCATTTACTTATCAATAAAAAATCTTATATGACATCAACAACTTTGTAAAGTAGGTTGCCCTTTGATCCTAGTTCTTTTTGGGATTTATATAGATCATTTAAAAAATACCTATATAAGATTAGGTGCAATTGTATTAACCTTATAAATTATATTGTTATACTTATATTTTATGCTAATGACATTGGTTCTCCTTGCTAAAGCCCTAGATTATGTAGTAAAGGAATCAAGTGTTCGAGAATATTTTTGCAACAAATATGTTTTAACTTTAACATTATTTTTTATATAACTAGAATCATGATTATTAGACTTGAAAATTTAAACTACCCAACAATTTCCTTCATTAATCAACCTTTTAGAATTATTACAATTATAAATATTAACTATTGATCCAAAACATACTTTATTATATCTTTATAGTGAAAAATTGTAGGGATGGGGGGCTTCATACTATTTGGGAAACCATTATAGGAATTATAGCCTTTTAACACTTGCGAAACGTTATTGTTAAGAAGTTTGGGGTGGACACATAAAAAATAAGTATACTCAAAATAAAAATTTGATCAAATCTAAAAATAATTTATTATTTACAACTTCAAAGTCAAAAACAATATTATACAGGTTACCTCATCCTCCTCATAGAAGTTGGTATATTATTCATTGACAATGGATATTTAACATCTTTAATGGTGAAAATTATATACCTATATTCTTTGGCCTTATATTTGGGGCCCATTTTGATTAAAGTGTCATTTGTGTGGTAAATAGCTTATAAACATCACAATCATGTCTAAATTTAGCTTATCACATCACACATCTTGATCCCATTTATCAGTAATCCATTGAAATTTATTTCTAACCCCTAATCCTATTATTCATCATCCTATTTATCAAATATGTGGGTGCAAACTGGATCGAGGTCCCTTTTGTAGTCGTAGATATGAAACTTCACTTTTTAAAATATTAAATCTAAATTTAAACATTGTCAACCACTTCACTAGTTTTTGTGAGACAACCCATCATATTTTTTATTAATTTGTGGGCTTTGATGTTGTATTTAAGGATATTCATTCACTTGTTTATAGATCATTAAGAATAGTCATCTAGGATAATATTAGAGTTTTTTCATTTTCTATTAATAGGGAGAATCAATAACCTAATGACTTGGAACCTCACTTAACTTCAAACACATGCTAGAAGTAGGCGAGTTGTTATAACTCTTCAACTATGACCCAAGTTGTCCCACACTCAACACAATTTATAGAGCAAATTTTGAACCTATGACCATTATATGTATCTTTCAACAACTTAACCGTCTATTTATGCTTGGGGGCTTGCATGTTAGGGTTATTGATAGAGCACTTATGGGATCATTATACCAATATTTATCCTAGTTCTATTGCACTCTTTCTTCTTATATATTCAAATTTCGCTTAAGGTTATAAAATTGATCCAAGTAGGGGTTTTATTAAGAACTTAACCACGTAATTCAACAATTCCTCAAATGTGTTCCTAAAAACCCCCAATCCTCAAGTGCATATTCAAACCATAAATAATGAGGCAATTAAATTTTAATAGTATACATTCTACTAATTTATATCCATGAGAACTACAATTTAGGTATGCATGCCAATTCAAATCTCGTTCACAAAAATCAAGTTTGCACTCTCATAGATAATCCTAAGCGAAAACAATTAGTTTACATAATCTAAGACCTTCATTTGATCTAACTCCAAAATTTAGAATGTTGATGAATTAACTTCTAATATTTGTTGCAAAATATTCCTATAATCAAATTTTAAGATAAGTATCATATTTAATCTATTCAACTTTCATATTTAATTTGAGCAACTTCGACTACCAATCCTAACTCTTTTTGCTTGGGTTAATTATTGCTCAATTAAATACATTTATTTAATTAACCTGAATTTTTATGTAGAAGTATTTTCCCCTTTATATTTTTTATGAACCTATCTCACACCCCTTAGGGTTTAGTCTTATGTTTTATCCTTTCATTAATGTTTATAGATACAAATTTTTGTTATATATCTTTCATTCTTAGGTTTAATTTGAGCTTGGATTGACCCTTTATTTCTACACCATTGATTTATCCATGTTAGGGTTTGGATCTTTATTATAAGATCTATATTTAATCCCTACATACTTACCCTTATTTATGCTCCATTAATAGTACATGGATTCTCACAATCCATTATCTTTGGCCTCTATTCATGCCTCTATTATATTCACATTTGTTATTTTTATCATATGATGGGCTTCTATTGTATATGAAGGTGGTGTCTCATCATGATTGTATCATCTCCTCCTTAGTTGACGTCGTTAATGTCTTATCTTAACTCTTGGATACCCTCATTTTACTTATCCATATGTCATGTTATTTCTATTTCTCTCATAGAAAGGACTATTAATGTACTTCAACATAGTGACACTTTATCATTAAATAACTTTTCCTTCACATTATCTGATACACAATACAAGTATAATGATGGATACCCATGACATATCTTCAATATTTTATGATACATTTATGAAGGATATTTTAAGTGACGAGGCTACATCTTCCTTAGTTATGCATGACATTGTTATGCCTTACAATCATTTTCTACAAGTTGTGATGATCTTTACCTAAATGTCTTCTATATCTACACGTGTCTTACCTTCATTGCTAAGTCTTCTTTGTTTCATAGCATCCTTATTTTTCAAAAGGTAATAACTATGTTGTGTATATATTAAAAAATGGCTAAGTGATAAAATGTACTTAATCAACTTATGAATACTCCTAGAATATATCTTTAGAATTTAATACATTCACCCAAAACATAAGAATATTTTAAAGTAAGCATTAGCTAAAATTACTCTTTATCCTAATATTACTCCTTTAAAGGCAATCACTATTCTAGAGCATATTAATTAGAAGTAATATGATATCTCATTTGTGTCTCATGAGTTTTCTTATCCCTGTGTTATTTAAGAGCATCAATTTTTATATATTTTGGTTAAATATTGAGATATTTGGATCCTTGTCCATCACTCTTAGATCTTTTACACTCGATATTGCATTCCATGTGATGCCCAATGTTTTAGTATATATCATTATTTTAGGTTATTGGTTGGTTCATTTCATGGGTGTTGTACTATATTTTGATGTTTGTTCATAATAATAGAAGGCTTGCAATCATGGATGATAGTGATTCCTATTGATATTATCAAGTAGTTGAAAAATAGAACATTATGGTTCTATCAAATTGCTTGATCATACCTAAATTCTCATCGATAATTCCTCCATATATATTTCATATAAATCTAAGTGATGATTTGTTAGACACACAGGACAACTAAGAGGGGGGTGAATCAATTGTACATTAAAATATTTAAACCCTCATTAATCTTCAAACCCTTATTAAGCATTAGCATGAACATAAACAAACTAAAACACAAACACTTTCACAATCATACACCATAGAACACCAGATTTACGTGGAAAACCATAATCAAGAAAAAACCATGATGAGGATTAACTCACATATATATGAATAACAACACCGAATACAATAGGATCACTATCGAAAGGGCTCACTACCCAAAGGACTCATTGTCTGAAATATAAGAGAACAAAAGAAGACTATTACAAGGAGGTTCACTACCTTAGAGCAATAGGAAGATCTACCACAACAACTCTACACCATCTGCAGCTCACTGCCTCCAACAACTTTCAGTTCATTGAAAATGTAGACACCTTCTACTCACTACATCTGGTAGCCTATGTGTTTAAGCTCGTACTCAGATCACCACACTTGATCACATTCGCATCTTGCAACACACCACACATCTCCAACAATTAACCTTTCTCATTATATCCTGCATGACCTCAAACAACCTTGTTTACATTGGCCTCAATGAAACGTATGCACGTCAAACATGCAACCAACAACTAGGTCGAAAACAAACACTTTCGTGGTGGAAATAAGTGAAGGAGAACCACACTAAGGGTTAACTGGGACCCAAATCCACACCAACATACTTCACCATGCTTCCATAAACAATGAAGCATATCCAAAGTAACACTATCATGCTAGGTTGGCCAAACCTATATTAACACTACCAAACAATTAATTCACTCTTCACTAGGTCCAAAAAATTCTTGTGGACCATGAAGCGATGTCACACAACATCCAATAATATTCTAGCATCATAAAAATATTTTGCAACACTTTCGCAACCACCTGCAACTGAAATATTGAACATCCTATGTAACCAACCACACTGCCACAAACATACAACTCATTAACCAACATTTTGGAACAACTAAATACACAACACTCCAAGGGAAGGTAGATACAGACAATATTAGCATGTTCCCAAATCCACAAGACAAGAAACCTCAACACGGAGAAATGCAAAGCAATTCCATTTCTCCCAGACAACCTTCTTCACAGGAAAACATACTGTCAAACACAATTTCCACTTCCGCACAATATAGAACTTGAAACTATAGAGATAACACCTTTGAACACCTTTGATCATCTCATCCAAACCACACAAGCACATCTTCAACCATGAAGAAATGCATATCACATTGCAAAACACAACTTTGACACCTTGTAAATTATTCTTTATTAATTTTTTTCAAAAGCATTTGAAAACCAAGTGAACCAGCTACATCAACAACTCCTTCTCATCAACACCACACTATAGGTTGGCATAGGTTGACACCAATGAAAACATAAAGAAACCAAACTCCCTATCGACATCAACGACAACACAAATCTCCAACAATCTCACCCTTTATCATTGATGGCAACAAACCATCAATGACAAAAGCAAATATGCAATGGCAACACCAACTCAGAAAAGCAACCATGCATCAAGCAATACTCCCCATTATTGAGGCATTTCTTACATTTTAGACTTCAATCTTCTCTCCCCCTTTGACATCAATTCTTTCCTTGATTTTCAGACTTCACTCTCTCCTTGATTTTTAGACTTCACTCTCTCCTTGTTTTTCAGACTTCTCTCCCCCTTTTACATCAATGGAAAAGAGAAACACACTTCACTTCACTTTAGGTAACACCTGTGAATAACTGTAACATGCTCAACTAGATTTCTACCAATTAGCCAAAATTGACATAATGAATAATTGATATGTATGACACAAATTCAAAAGCTAATTCTATTAAGCACTTTTATGTTCATGAATCACCCATAAATTTGAAAAATTCAAATATTCATTTATTTCCAGATGTCAAATTGCTACATACAAGTTTGACTTGGCACTTAATGCCACATAGTCAATTCTCAATTACATAGTTTACTTTCTCATTATGTCAATGATACAAATACATATAGAATTCTAATATGATTCCTTGTGACAGCTCGCCTCCACTGGTGGATGAGAACGTGATTGAGGTGCTTTTTCCACCCAACCATGAAGCATTCACTTCTTTAGAATTCTTCGATCAGTTGAAGAATGAATGACCCTGCACGAAACACTTAGCAAGAGATACAATTTACAAGGTGGAATATGTGCGTGCCTAACTACATGCATTTCTATCTACTTTGTTAGAATATGCAAGTTCCATGTTAGGTATACATCACAATAGAGAGAGGATAAATAACATAATCTAATCCATATCAAAAAATATAAAAGTGACTGCAAAGTTTGGCCAAGCTCGTGCTACATAAAATGCAACTCTGATTAGATATGAAAAAGCAAATCTACACTCTCTGGCACCCATTCCTGAAAGAAAATCTTATCATATCAAAGGGGTATCCCTCCCTTTTAGATAATCTACTAGCAACATTCTCTAGTGTGCTATAGTCTACATATAATTCATGTATCATTTCATTCATTAGATAACCACAAACCAACCATTTTCTTACAGGTACAACCATTCATTCATTCATCATAGTCTATCAAATTCATATTTGCAAACACATATTGTTCTATCTACATAGTTCCTTTCTTGCAAATCATTTATAACAATCTTAATTAATATTAAACAAGATGAATAAGAAGGTATACCACATGTATGTGCATGTGCATAAAGAAGTGTTTATGCATGTGCACATATATGCCTAAGTAGAACAAAGTTAGAAGATGCACATACATTCTAAATAGAAAAGACAAATTATCCTTCATACAGGAAATCCATATTCAGACAAAGCAACATCAACTTGTTCAATCAAATTAGAATCAATATCTACAGACATAAATCCAATGTGTTTTATTTACATATCTCCTAGTATTCATAACCAGAGATACATCCGTTCTTTGGAAAGAAGAATTCATTTAATGAGTTTCAAGTTCAATTTTCTAGAATTGCATATTTTCGAATATATATATATATATATCTGTATGTTTCATCTGGAGAATTTCCAATGTATCAACTTATGAAATTTATCAATAAATCAACAACATATCAAATAAGTTTTTCAACAAGTTTATCCATGTCACAAATACAATGATTGATACACATGTTACCTTGCAAATGGTAACATGCTATCGATTCATTGACATAGTTTGCATGTTAATTGATAGCCTAATGGCTATAGTGGGATGTGCAATTGTATAAAAATTCCCAATGTAATTCTTATAAAATAGTAAGCATAGTGGTCATTGATTGACCCAAATTAAACACTGGTAAATAAATATTGACAGGGAAACATAAGGAAAATACGTATATATGTATATATATATTATATATACATATACGCATGCACTGTTATTGCATGTCAAACCCATATGGGATTCTACATCTCACGACCATAGAAAAAGGTTGAAAACTATTTCACAATGTCAATTTACCATTTAAACATGCACAAACATTATCTCATTCGTTTCAAGATTATCATCGAATAATTGAAACATTCGTCCAAAATTAACTTAGAACGATACTTCATTCTTCCCAGATTAAACAATCATAGAGCACGATGTGTGCTAATAAAATGATAGTAAGGATTTTTTTAGGTCGTGTGTGGTCTTTACCAAGAGTTCCATCACATGGGGAAATGGTAGACTAAGGAAATGGTAGAACAATACCTGGTGTTCTTCTTGTGACAATCATTAGCGATTAAGTATCGCTCGGCCATGAATCATGGTGCCATAGGACTGTGGTAACAAAGTAAGTTGAACACCATAGGCATCGAGCAAAAACAAATAATTCTATACATTAATTGAAATATATGATAGTACTACAATAAGGGTCGGCTGAATGGCCTTGAAATTCTTGACCATGGGTCGTTCGATTGGCTCAACCCTTAGGAAGATAAACATACAAGTAAGATTTCGCCATGGGGTCTATTCAAAGCCCCCCTACGTAGGG
The DNA here is from genome assembly GCA_007258455.2 of Sequoia sempervirens. Classification (NCBI taxonomy): domain Eukaryota; kingdom Viridiplantae; phylum Streptophyta; class Pinopsida; order Cupressales; family Cupressaceae; genus Sequoia; species Sequoia sempervirens. Next base: position 10,384 of record VDFB02326147.1, read on the forward strand.
TAAAATATGGTGAAGATTTGCTATAAATGCTTTGACCTGGTCGAGCCAATATACTCAAACACATACGACCAATAGAGAAAAAATGGAAAGAGCTAGCTTGCACAAGCTAAATCGACGTTACAAGAATGAAAATCATTCAAAAATCAACAACTAGAAGGATTCACATTACCTCTTTTCTCTGCAATTGGTGTTGAGAAATGGCAACCAACTACAAATCCTCTGCTTTTTCCTTCAATTGATCACCATGATTCTCTTCTTTCTTTTTTCCTTCCTTTTCTCCACCCATCCAAATCTCTCTCCCTCGTTCAAATCTCTTGTTACTATTTTTGGGGGATAGTGGTCATGAATTCCCCTATCTCCACCACCTTACCTGGCCGCCCATTTCTCCCATTTTTGACAGTTGACTATAGCCTTTTGGCTATGGAAGGGGTCGATCCCTTCTCCCAATAATGATGGGATTTACAGATTCATTCCATGATTTCTTTGTTTCCAAAATAAAAACTTTTAAAATTAAAATAGTCACATATATATATTTATTCACACACACACACATATATATTCATATTGATATTCATGTTCTCACATATTATTTATACATACGTATATGTGTGTGTGTATACACATACATATATATACATACATATATGCATATATTGTATTTATTCATCTATAAATTATAAATCACCCATATATATATAATTACATATGCTCATCTATTCAAGCAACACAAATATTTTCTTTCCTTGTTCAAATACAAATTCGATTTTGATTAAGGAACAACCAATGTGAGTACTTTTACACATGATAAATATATGCATTGATGATAAGTTTTCTTTTCAAACTTTTCTCAAATATCAATTTGGTTCAAGCAAAGTGCACTGATTCGTTCTTTTTGTAATTTAAAATTCTTACATCCAATATGAACAAAATACATCAATTTTCTATCACATACAAATGTCATGATCTACTATGGTGTGTGTGATTATAGATTATATTCTTGCTTACCATGGTTATCCAGCTAAGCATGCCTACCTCAATCAAATTCTCGTCCTTCAACCTGTTTCCTGCATACACATTCTTACACTTGTCCACTTATCAGTAACCTTCAACTGATAATCTTGTGAAAATAATTTCTTAAATCACGAAATTGTATAATATTCATTTTTCAATTTTCATCATCGCATTGTATCAAATTCCATAAATAAAATGCTAAATTCTATTTCCCAAATATTTCAATTTCCTCAATATTTAAAATGCAAAAATGAAATCAAGGTATGACATCCTTCCCCGCTTGAAAGAGACACCGTGCCGATGTATGATCAAACAAAATTAATTTTACATATGTTTATCAATTCATATTGTTTCAAGTCAAACATCATAGCATGCCAATTCCAAGTATTGATTTCTAAATAATCATGGTTGATATTGTTTCCAAGCCAAAACATCATAGTATACCAATCCAAAATTTTAGGAATTAATACAAAATGATCATGAATAGTCTATCTAAGAAAGTAAATGAGGGAAGGTGCATTCTACTTCCTCCGCATCCTCCCATGTAGCATTTGAAAGGAAAATTAGATGCGGAAAACAATTCTCCTAACGTCAATACCTCAGGAAAGAATGCAGAAGTACTTTTAAATTTTCAATTACAGTCAAGTTGAGATGCACTAAGAAACAAATTACAGAAACAGAGTATTAGGCAAACACACATGAACACCAGACATATGTGGGAAAACCCTTACGGGAGAAAAACCCACCACACCAAGAGAAATCACTTTGTATTACAGTAATCAAAATTACATACAATTCTAGACTTATCTTTCTGGTGTTATTATACACTAGCATTCATCATGAACATTCTTCAAATAGAAAACATCCAAGTTATAGCCTTTACAGATTTTAAATCCTTTACTGATACAGTTTTAATTCTTCACACTTCATTGTTGATCGAACTACTATCCAACCCCCAAGCGTCTGTAACTTCCAACTATATCCATGGTGTTCCCTGACTGTTGAGCTTTCTCATAGAACTGTCGCAATGAACCAACTGCTAACGGTTCACTTTCGGCTTCCTCTATTCATCCACGAGATTCCACGTATGACAGTTAGATGGTCAACAAAATTCGTAATGCACTGGCATCTCAGTGAGACACTAACAGTGTCTCGCCGATGCCACATATACTTCATATCAATGTCGCCAAGAGCCTTTGTAGTCGCTAAGATGTTATATCGAGCTTCAAGAGATACACTGAGTCATCACGTAGTCGCCCTAACCTATTTCTTTCACCAGGAGATCATAGCGAGACATCAAAGGTTATACCAAAGACACAAGTCATAACGAGCTCCAAAGGATAGTCGACAAGACTTTGTCTATCACCAAGAGGTCTCATAGAACAACTTGAGTTACACTGAAAACATACACCTGTCGGCCAGACAATCAGCTTTTGCCGAGACATCATACCGAGATCCATATGTTTCACTGATGACCAATTGTTTCTAAGAGCTACCCCGATAGCCGATGGCTATCGACAAGACATTCGCCATCGCTAAGAGGTTTCTCCGATAGCTTTAAGTTACCCCAAAGATTCTTCAACATCAACGAGACTCATCAGAGTCACTAGGACTTCTTACTGAAAACACAGTGTTCCACCGACGACCACCATTCGACAAGAGTTACACCGAAGACTAACACTTGAGTCTTTGTCGTTGAGACATATCCACATCAGTAGGACATCTTACCGATGACATTTCCTTCGGCCAAGTCTCCCTGATGAATACAAAAAAAACACTATCGACATAGCATCTGCTTTCGCGGTGACTTCTTACCAAGCCATAATGAGTTACCCCGAGAACCTCAATACATACGCTGTCGACGAGAGATTAACACTTCGCTGAGACATCTTAGCGAAAACCTTTAGCTTCACTGAAGACCACATTCGCTAAGAGTCTCCCCGATGCACAATTGAATGGCCTTTCGGCTAGAGGTCTCTTGAGCGCTATAAGGTCATAACGAATACATCATGCTACAACAATAGACTCCACAGTGTAACCTTTCGGCAAGACAATGGCAAGGTCACAACGACCTGTTCAAAACTGAATAAAACAAACCTGCTAGTCAGCCAGACAAATAGAATGTCACACCGACTTGACTCTAATGGAGGTTTCAGCCTGTAATGTTTGAGGCACATATTTCCAACAGCATTGTCCTCATGATATTGGTCCCACTAGACCTTCTACTAAACAATGTCCCTGTTTCACAACTTGATGTTGCATCTATCTAGAATTCTATTGGGCTCCACTAGCACCACTCCTGGATCCTCCACCTATAAAGAACACCAATCAAGTATATGAGATGCATCCGGGTGGTATGGTTTTAACAATGAAACATGAAACACATTACGGAGTCGAGCTAGAGCAAGAGGTAGAGCAACTTTGTATGCAACCTAGTTGATAACTTCCAACACATCAAACAGGCTGACAAATCTGGGAGCTAGCTTGGATGACTTCTCGAAGGTAATAGAGCTCTTATGCAGATTGACTCTCAGAAAACCTTATCTCCAATTGTAAATTGTCTAAAGGTTCTTTTTTCTGTTGGTATAGCTCTTCTAACTCCTTTAGTCTGCTCTTAATAAACCTCTTCCGCTCTTCCATTTCTTTCAATATCTCAAGACTCACTATGGTCATGTCTTCCGATCTGTCCCAACTGATGCAAGTATGACATTTTTTCCCATACAGAGCCTCAAAAGGTTCCATACCTAAGGATGCATGATGGGAGTTATTATAAGCAAATTCTACCAATGGTAGATACTCTTCCCATTTATATTGTTGATCCATACAACACACCCGAAGGAGATCTTCTAATACCTGATTTACCCTTTCAATTTGACCATCAGTCTGAGGATGGTATGTTGAACTAAAATTCAACTTTGTTCCCAACGCTACATTCAAAGTGGTCCAAAACCTTGATGTCATTCGTGTATCTCTGTTGGATAGAATGGTCTTTGGCACTCCATGTAAATGAAAGATCTCTTGGATAAATTTCTTGGTCAAGGTCAATGATCCATTCTTAAGGTTCCTTGAGATAAAATGTGCCACCTTAGTCAACTTATCGACTACCACCATAATGACATCATGCATGTTCTTGCTTAAAGGTATCCCTTGCAAAAATTTCATACTAATCACTTGCCATTTGTACTCGGGTATATCATGAGGATAAAGGAGCCCTGCTAGATGCACATGCTCGACCTTGACTCACTAACACTCCAAGCATCTGGCTACTTATTCCATGACATCCCTCTTGAGTCTAGGCCAAAAGTATAGGGTTTTTAATTCTGTGATCATCTTTGTAACTCCGACGTGTCTCCAATATGGTGCATTATGGACCTTGTCTAGAACTAGCATCCTAAGCTCTCCAGAATTTGGAATGTACATCCATCTATAGTATCTTAAGGTACCATTTGGTTCAATCTTGTACCCATTGAATTAATGATCTGACAGATTCTCTTCCAGAGCCCTTTTCACCTTCTCATAATGCTCATCACCTTGCAAGTGTTGCATCACCTGTTGTCTCAGTTTGAATCTCATTGAGGTCATGGCTACCAGATGTCTTCATCTACTAAGAGCATCCACCACTTTATTTTCTTTTCCTTTTGTGTTCAATTCCAAAGTCATACTCGCCAAGGAATTCTAGCCACCTCCTCTGACGTGCATTAAGGTCAGGTCGAGTAAATATGTATCTCAATCCTAGTTGATCTGTTTTGAGCTCGAATGGCTTCCCTAAAGGATAATGTCTCCACATATGTAGGGTGTGCACTATAGCTACTAACACCAAGTCGTGTAGCGCATAGTTTTCTTCATGTTGTTTTAGCTTCCTAGATTCATATACCACCACTTTCCCTTCTTGCATTAACACTGCTCCTATTCCATCTCTTGAAGCATCTATGATCATTGAAAATTGACCATTGGGATTTGGGATAATTAATATCAGAGCTGCAGTGAGCTTTTCCTTGAGGAGCTGGAAAGCTTGATCACATTTCTCAGTCCACTCAAACCTCTTCCCTTTCTTTTGAAGAAATGTTATTGGGGTTGTTATTTTATAGAAGCCTTACACAAGTTTTCTATAATATCCTGCAAGGCCCATAAAACTTTGCACTTTTGACACACTCTAAGGTGTTGGCCATTCTACTATTGCTTTTATCTTTTTAGGATCCACATACACTCCTGCTAAGATGATGTGACCTAGGTAATGTACCTTTTCCTAATAAAATGAGCACTTGGATAACTTTCCAAAAAGCTTCTTATCCCTTAGACACTGCAGAACTATCGTCAAGTGTCGATCATGTTCCTCAAGGGTCTTAGAATAAACCAAAATGTCATCAATGAAAATTAGGAAAAATTCATCCAAACAGTCCTAGAACACACTATTCATAAGGTTCATGAAAGTTGTGGGCACATTGATCAACCCAAAAGGTACAACAACGAACTCATAATTCCCATACCAAGTTTGAAAAGTTGCCTTTAGAATATCTTCCTCCTTTATTCTCAACTAATGGTATCCAAACCTAAGATCTATTTTTGAGAATATTATCGCTCCCTTCATCTAATCGAATAACTCATTGATCCTTGAAAGAGGTTAGTGGTTCTTGATGGTCACCTTGTTCAATATCCAATAATCAATACATAAATGCAAGGTTCCATCCTTCTTTTTTACAAATATAACTGGTTCTCCCCATGGTGACACATTGGGTCTAATAAGCCCCTTATGCAACAACTCCTGTAGCTGGGATTTCAATTCATAAAGCTCTGTGGTGGTCATCCTATATGGGGTCTTAGACTATGGCTTGACTCCTAGCACTAAGTCGATGGAGAAATTGAATTCTCACTTTAGAGGCATCTCAATGAGATCTTCGAGAAACACATCATGGGATTCTCTAAGAATTGGATAGTCATCAAGGTATGGTTTCTCATTGTCAAGCTCACTGACATGCATCACATAAATGACACAACCCTTCCTCTGAGCTCTCTTAAGCTACATAGCTAAGATCTATTTGAGTTCCAGGGGTCGTTGCTACCTATGTATCTCAACTGGATTCCCATAATCATCTAAAGAACTCACCATCTTATCCTCATAATTTACTATTGCCTTGTGCTCTGTCAACCAGTTGATTCCCAAAATTACATCATAGGATCCTAATGGTGCAACATAAAGGTTAACTTGGGTCATGAAGCTAGGAATTTCCAATTCGTTGCAAAAGAGACATGAATGTACTACTCGCTCTACTTGATTCCCATACTAGAAAGACCATGAATTCTTCATATAACCAAGTTGAATGGGTAACTTAGAAATTATTATAGGGTCTATGAAACACTCAGTAGCTCCAATATCTATCAAAATAGAAACAATTCAGCCATAGAGCTTACCCAAAAATCGTATTGGAGAAGCCTAGTACTCTACTTGCCTATTATCTATCGTTGTATGGATATTGTTTTGCAGGGTCTATTGTTGGTTTCCTTCCTTTTGTGACTTTAAATTTTGAGGTAATTTAGATGCATAATGATCTCCCCCACAAGTGTAACATCCGTCACGTGGTTCTTTTTAGATTCCAAACTTATCTTCCTTTGAGTGCCCTTGGGTGTTGTAAGCATCATTGCCCTTGTTAGCCCTTTTATTCCTTTTGCCCCAATTTCCTTCTTCCTTATCCAGAGGGTCACCTCCCCTTTTCAAACTTCTAATATGATGGGACTTGTTTCCTTTATGTCTATCACCCTTCTAAAATATTTTGTTTCTGAACCAAGGCTTAGAATTTGATCCTTTACGAAGATTGGACAACTACTGCAACTTTTGTTCCTTCTTAATAGTCTTCTCAAAAGATTTTTCCATGGTATGAGGATTGTAAAGATCCACTTTAGCTCCAATGTGGGGTCTTAGTCCCAATATAAAATTTCAAATCCAGAAACACTTGTCGGATTTATACTGTGGCACATGTTTAAACAAGTTGGTAAACTTCTCCCAACACTACACTACTATCAGGCCTCCTTGGGTTAAATTTTGAAATTCAATCATTTTCTTGTCAATGAAGAATTGTGGCAGCCACCTCTTCCTAAAATATTCGAGGAAAAACTCCCAAGTAATCCCTTCTAATGGAAGTCTCTCTTCGACCATCTCGTTGTCCCACCAAGTAGTTGCCTCACCAGATAATTGATATGCTACCCAATCAGCCTTGGTTTGATTCAATAAGATGCAAATCCCAAAATATTTTTCTATTTGTATGATCTAGGCCCCAGCCCCATCTTTTATGGCCTTTCCATCAAACTTCAGTGGTGCTACCTTCTTAAGATCCTTTCCCAATTCTTCCTCAATCTGACCTTAATTGTGGTTCCCTTTTCCTTGGTTAATTACCTCATTCCTGAGATTTCAATCTTCTCACACCCCTCAAACCTCCTATTCCAAATGGTCCATTCAAGATTCTTTCTAGTTCAGGACTTCCAAGATTTGGTCTAGCCTCTTGCTTGGCCCATTGTCCTATCTGCTACCACCTGCATCTTGTTTGGTGGTCACCACGGTGACTCACAACTGACTTGTGTCACAGTCGTGTTTAGCATTCAAGAACAATGTTTTATGTTTATGCAATTGCATTTACGATTACAAAGCACACAACTTGCAAGCTTAGGAAAAAAAAGAATACAAACACGTTTATTACAACAAGACAAGCCTTCAAGCTTCATGACTTTAATCAACAAAAATCTTTCTTTATTTATATTAAGTTTGGATTTACATTAATCCTTATTTATAAAAGCTTTCTCAGCTCTAAGCAGTTCCCTCATTATTAAAAAGAGGACATTCCTCAAGATCCTCATCTAACTCTACATATTCCCTCTTGGGTGAGGCAAGATGTGTGCACAAACACTCCTTCTACTCCTTAGTCAATAGTGGTACATTTGGTCCACATCCTATTGGCCAATCTCTAACTATGGAGGGTTTCTTAGTCTCAGGAATCCACTTGGAATCCTTTATCTCTTTGCCTCTCTCTAGCTTGAGACATGTGAGGGAGTGTGCTAGAGTTTCTTCATTAGGAATCTTGGATCGGTCTTCAGGTTTGGGATTCTCCTCAATAACAATTTGCCTTTTTGTAGTCCTATTGGTTTTCCCTTTCTTTCTTCCCAACTTTGACCTTCCCATCTCCTACAACCAATCCAAATTTGGTCATTCTCTCGGCATCTCAAATTTAGTTAAGGATTTACTATTCCCTAGTTTAGTCATTATGGGCTCATAGGCCTAGAGTTGAACCTTGAGCTCTGATACCAAATGTAACATTCTCAACTATATTTCTACCAATTAACCAAAATCGACATAATGAATAATTGCTATTTATGACACAAATTCAAAAGCTAACTCTATTAAGCACTTTTATGTTCATAAATCACCCATAAATTTGAAATTTTCAAATATTTATTCATTTCCACATGTCAAATTGCTACATACAAGTTTGACTTGGCACTTAATACCACATAGTCAATTCTCAATTACATAGTTTACTTTATCATTACATCAATCATTCAATTACATCAATGATACAAATACATATAGAATTCTGATATGATTCCTTGTGACAGATCGCCTCCACTGGTGGACGAGAACATGATTGAGGTGATTTTTCCACCCAAACATAAAGAATTTGCTTCCCCAAAATTCTTCACTTAGTCGAAGAATGCACGACCCTGCACGAAACACTTAGCAAAAGATACAATTTGAAAGGTGGAATTTGTGCATGAGTAACTACATGCATTTCTATCTACTTTGTTAGAATATGCAAGTTCCATGTTAGGTATACATCATAAAAGAGAGAGGATAAATAACATAGTCTATTCCATATCAAAATATATAAAAGTGATTACAGAGCTTTGGCCCAGTGTTTATAAATTTGCAAGGTGGAATGCATTAATGGTATTAATGACTACATGCATTTCTATCTACTTTGTTAAGAATATGAAAATTTCATGTTAGGTATACATCATAACGAGGAGAGGAGACCAAAAAATAACATAGTTTGTTCCATATCAAAATATATAAAAGTGATTGCAAATCTTGACCAGCTTCGTGTTGCACAAATACAATACGATTGGATTTGGAAAAGAAATAAATCTACACTCTCTGGCACCCATTCTTGAAAGAAAAGCTTATCATATCAAAGGGATATCCCTCCCTTTTAGACCATATACTAGCAACATTCTCTAGTGTGCTACAGTCTACATAGAATTCATGTATCATTTCATTCATTAGATAACCACAAATCAACCATTTTCTTATAGGTACAACCATTCATTCATTTATCATAGTCTATCAGATTCATATTTACAAACACATATTGTTCTATCTACACGGTTCCTTTCTTGCAAATCATTTATAACAATCTTAATCAAGATTAAACAAGATAAATCAGAAGGTATACTGCATGTATGTGCATGTGCATAAAGAAGTGTTTATGCACATGCACATATATGCCTAAGTAGAACAAAGTTAGAAGATGCGTATACATTCTAAATAGAAAAGACAAATTATCCTTCATACAAGAAATCCATATTCAAACAAAGTAACATCAACTTTTTCGACTAAATCAAAATCAATATCTATATACATAAATCCAATGCGGTTCATTTACATTTCTCCTAGTATTCATAACCAAAGATACATTTTTTCATTTGGAAAGAAGAATTCATTTAATGAGTTACAAGTTTAGTTTTTTGGAAATATCTAAACTTTCAAATATATCTGTATGTTTCATATGGAGAATTTCCAATGTATCAACTTACGAAATTTATCAATAAATCAACAACATATCAAATAAGTTTTTCAACAAGTTTAACCATATCACGAATAAAATGATTGATACACATGTTACCTTGCAAATGGTAACATGCTATCGATTCATTGACAAATTTTGCATGTTAATCGATAGCCTAAATGTTATAGTGGGATGTGTGTTTGTATAAAAATTCCCAAATGTAATTCTTGTAAAATAGTAAGCACAGTGGTCATTGATCGACCCATATTAAACACTAGTAAATAAATATCGATAGAAAAACACAAGGAAAATTACATACGTATGCATTATTATTGCATGTTAAACCCATATGGGATTCTACATCCCACAACCATGGAAAAAAGGCTGAAATCTATTTCATAGTGTCGATTTACCATTTAAACATACACGAACATTATCTCATTTGTTTCAAGATTATCATCGAACAATTGAATCGTTTGTCCAAAATTAACTTAGAACAATACTTTTTTCTTCCAAATTAACATTCACAAAGCACGATGTGTGCTAATAAAATGTCAGTAAGGCTTTGGTTAGGTCGTGCATGGTCTTTACCATGGGTTTCCACCACATGGGGAAATGATAGAATAAGGCAATGATAGAATGATACATGTCATTCTTCTTGTGACAATCATCAGCAATTAAGTATTGCTCGACCATGAATCATGGTGCCATAGGACTATGGTAACAAAATAAGTTGAATGCCATAGGCTTTGAGCAAAAATAAACAATGCTCTACATTAATGGAAAGATATGATAGTACTATAATAAGGGTCGGCCGAATGACCTTGAAATGCTTAACCATGGGTTGGTCGATTGGCTCGATCGTTAGGAAGATAAACATATAGGTAAGATTTAGCTATGTGGTCTATTCACAATCCCGTTACGCAGGGTAAAATATAGCGAAGATTCATTGTAAAGGCTTCAGCCCAGTCGAGCCAGTATACTCAAACACAATACCGCCAACAAAGAAAACATGGAAAGAGTTAGCTCGCAAAAGCTAAATTGATGTTTCAAGAATGAAAATCATTCAAAAATCAACAAGTAGGAGGATTCACATTACCTCTTTTCTTTGCAACTGGTGTTGAGAAATGGAAACAAGCTACAAATTCTCTGCTTTTTCCTTTAGTCGATCACCGTGATTCTCTTCTTGCTTTTTTCCTTCCTTTTCTTTGCCCATCCATATCTCTCTCCATCGTCCAAATCTCCTATTGCTATTTTTGGGAGATAGTGGTCATGAATTCCCCTATCTCCACCACCCTACCTGGCCACCCCTTTATCCCATTTCTAATGATTGAATGTAGCCTTTTGGTCATGGAAGGGTTGGCCCCTTCTCCCAATAATCATGGGAGTTATAGATTCATTCCACAATTTCTTTGTTTCCAAAATGAAAACTTTTAAAAATTAAAATAGTCACACACACACACACACACACACACACACACACACATATATATATTTATTCACACACACATGCACACACACACATAAATATATTCATATTGATATTCATGTTCTCACATATTATTTATACATATGTATATGTGTGTTTATATATATACATACATATGTGTATATATATATACATACATATGTGTATATATATATATATGTATTTATTCATTTATTAGGAAACAATTAGGAAAAACCAACAATTGTCAGTTCATTGTGTTATCTTAGAGCATGCTAGTTCGGGATTGTCATACACATAGACTATAGACACTATATGGTAAAGTTCTAGTTATGTAGGACACAACACTAGCTCAAGATTGTCTAGTATATAGAGGTTTCTAGACCAAATCTCTTCATCAAAGGGTAGGATCATCTTAAACCATATGTGGTAGATGTGCGGGGGACCATAGTTAGTCCATGGATGGAAAAAAAGCGCTTAAGTGATGCTTCTCCTCTTTATCGGCGAGCCAAGATTTGAAGGGGGATTTATTGGATCATTTGTATTTCTATTGCTAGTGAAGCTCATATGAGCTATGTATGTATCTTGCATCTGTTTCTTTGAAAGATGGAAAATGTATTTTGTATCTAAGATTATGAAATCATTTCTTTGGAAATATTGTACATTTCGTTGAATGAAATGAGAAAGATAATTTATTGCTACCATATATGTGCATATTATCTTGTTTTGAAAATATTTTTTTATTTGCTATGTGTTTGGCAATTAGTTTAAATTCACTTGTGGTAAAACATAGGAGAAATTATTGAGCTGAGCAAGGGGCATGTTACATGGGATATTCTAGAATGTCATCTAATGTTGCTTCATGGTCTGTAGGATGTTTTTGGACCTAACGAAGAGTGAATTGATTAAACATTTGGTAGTGTTAATATAGGTCTAGCTAACGTGGCATGTTAGCCTTACACGTGGATATGATTCATTGCTTGTGGAAGCATGGTGAAGTGTGTAAATGTGGATTTGGGTCCTAGTTAACCCTTAGCATGGTTTTCCTTCACTTCTTTCCATCGTGGAAGTGTTTGGTGCTAACCTATTTGTTGATTGCATGTTTGAGGTGCATACATTTCATTGAGGATGACCTAAACAAAGCTGTTTGAGGTCGTGAAGGGTATATAAGCAAGGTTAATTGTTGGAGATATGTGGTGTGTTGCGAGATGCAAAGCAAGATGTGAATGTGATCAAGTTTGGCGATCTAAGTGCGAGCTTAAATGAATAAGGCTACGAAATGCAGTGAGAAAAAGGTGTCTACATTTTTAGTGAACCTGAAGTTGCTTCCGACAGTGAGTTGAAGGTTACAGATGGTGTAGAGTTGTCGTGGTGGATCTTCCTATTGCTCTAAGGTAGTGAACCTCCTTATAACAGTCTTCTTCCATTCTCTTCTATTTTGGATAGTGAGTCCTTCTGGCATTGAGCCTATTGTATTTGATGTTGTTATTCATTTATATGTGAGTTAATCCTCATTATGGTTTTCCCCTAATTATGGTTTTCCACATAAATTTGGTGTTCTATGGTGTATGATTGTGAATGTGTTTGTGTTTTAGTTTGTTTACATTCATGATAATTAATAAGGGTTTGAAGATTAACGGGGGTTTAAATGTTATAATGCACAACTGATTCACCCCCCTTCTTAGTTTTCTTGTGTGTCTAACAATTGGTATCAAATTTGTGGTTCTTTGGAAGAAGATTAACCACTTGAGATGGATCTGATGGCGTACATGAATGGTATCAAAGTCCCTATGTTTTATGGATCAAATTATGCTTTCTAGAAAGCTAGGATGGAAGCATTTTTAGAATTAAGTTTAGTGTTTGGAAGTCAATTGAGATCAAAGATTACGAGAATAATGGAAAAGAAAGGAATGCTATCTTGAGTGGAATTTATGATTTAGAACTTGTGAAGATGATAAGCCTCAAAATTGCAAAGGAGATCTAGAAAAAGTTGTGAAGCATTTATGAAGGAGATGATAAGGTTAAGCGAGCAAAGATGTAGAATCTCAAAGCCAATTTTGAAACCCTATGGATGTAAAAAGATAAATATATTTCAAGCTACATGCTATGAGTGGATGAAATTATCAATGCCATCAATGGTCTTGGTGGAAAACTGGAGGAAAGCAAAGTTGTGAAAAAGGTATTGAGAACTCTTCCTAAAGCTTATAGTGCTAAATTTTTTGCTATCAAAGAAGCTTAGAATTTGAATCAATATTCTAGATATTTTTGGTGCTTTAACTACTTTTTAATTAAGAGAGTTTGACCAAGATGATCTAAGGAAAGAATTTACTTTTAAAGTCAACAAGAAAGAGAATGATGGGTAATCTAGATGATCTTGATGAGGTGGAAGAAAAAGGGCAAGTGTTGGTAGATGGTCAATGCTCCCCACCGAGATTAAGTGACATGGACCTGCTTAGGCTCCCACATGGGTCGTTAACTCTAGTTGGTTATATGGCGGGCATTGTAAAGATGCGTCTGTTGGTGCTGGTGTGGACATAGGTATCAAAGCCAAAGGTGCGGGTTCAAATCCCTTGGGTAATGTTGAGGGAGTTTGTTGAGTTGGTCGGAGTGCTCCCCTGGGTTTGCATGACATGGACTAACCACACACATTGGATCCGTTAACTCTAGCAGTTGTATCGGGAATTAATAGGGTCGATCTTTTGGTGCAAAGACAACTGTGGGCCAATAGTAAGAATATTGGAAAAGGGAACTAGCAAATACAAAAGTGAGTTACCCATTAAGTGTTTCAATTGTGGAAGGATAGATCATTATGTTTCTAAATCTCTAATAAAAATTGCAAGTGACAAACACAAATATCATAAAGGTAAATATGTCAAGAAGAGTTATTATGTTAAAGAAGATGGTGGTGTGTTTGATCATAAGGAATCAAACTATCTGAATCGTGGCTGCTTGTTCACGACTTTAAATGTTGGAACTAATTCTATTGATCCTGAAAGATGTACAAAGGAAATTGCTCCGGAAATAGGTCACAGTATTGAAGGAACTATGTTGACTAATTTTCATGCAAGAGAGTAGAGAAAATATTGGATAACTGATAAATGCTCAAATCATATGACTAGTGATAAGAATAAGATTGTTAAGCTTGAAAAGTATGATACACCTGCCAAGATTTGTGGAAAAGATTCAATTAGTTTTGATGGAAAGCATAAAACAAATGATGTTTTATATGTCAAGGGTCTTTGACATAATCTTCTCAGTGTAGGACAAATGTGTAGTAGAGGATACAATTTGGTGTTTTAGGATGATAGTTGTGAAATTAGAAAAGGAAGCCCTGAAATATTGGTTGCAGCAGGAACAAGGATAGAAGGAAATGTTTATCAACTCAAAGGTGGTGGTGTTAAGTGTTTTATGTCTCAAATAAATGAAATTGGTTATGGCATAGAAGAATGAATCACTTAAATTTTGATATCCTAGTAAAGATCAGTTCTACTAAAGCTGTGAGAGATCTACCAAGAATTACAAAGCCTAACAATGCAATTTTCAAGAAGCGTCAATTTGTAAAGCAGACAAAGAAGAGGTTCATAACTAAAGAGTATTCTACTGCAAGACCTTTGGATTTTGTACACATAGACCTATGTGGACCTACTATAATAAGAAGCTATCAAGGTGTCAGGTATTTTATGTTATTGATAGATGATTACTCTAGAATGACTTGGGTAGCCTTTCTCAAAGAAAAATTAGAATCTCTAGATAAGTTTAAAGCATTTAATTCAATGGTTGAGAATGAAATGAATTTGAAAATAAAATGTTTAAGGTCTAACAGAGGTGGTGATTTCACCTCCAATGAGTTTAATAGTTTTTGTGAAGATCATCGGAAAAAAGGAATTTATTAGTTCCTAGGACTCCTCAGCAAAATGGAGTTGTGGAAAGGAAGAATGTGATAGTTCAAGAAGTACCAAGAACCATGATGAAGTAAGAAAATCTACTAGAATTCTATTGGAAAGAAGCTATTCATACTGCAATGTACATTCTTAATAGAGGACAAGCAAGAGTGAAAAGTTCAAAGACCCCCTATGAACCGTGGTAAGGAAAACCTCCTACTATGAAATATTTCAGAGTGTTTGGAAGTAAATATTATATTAGGAGAGATGAAAAGAACTTAGGAAATTTTGATGCAAGATCCGATGAAGGAATATTCCTTGGATGCTCTACAAAAGAGCAAGGCATACATATGCTATAAAAAATGCTGAATAAGATGGTTGAAAGTGCTAGTGTCAAAGTATATGAAGAATGACATCAAAGTTTAGTGTTGATAGAAGGATATGAACCTGATGAATCCCTTTGTAGAGAAGAAGAAGAAGATGATGATAAAGAAAAAGAGATAACAATGGAAGAGGAAGAAGCTCCAAAAAAAGAATCCTAAGACTCCTAAGTATGTGTAGAAGAACCATTTTGAAGATCAAATCATTGGAGATAAGAGCAAATGTGTACTAACAAGAAGAAGAGTTGTTACGATAGAGGAAAAGTAAATTATTTTTACTCTTTGAGGTAGATCCTAAAATAGTAACTGAAGCATGCAAGGATGAGAGTTGGATCAAAACTATGGAAGAAGAGTTGAAGAAAATCGAGAAGAATCGGACATGGGAATTGGTCCCAAGACCAACAAACAAGAATGTGATAGGAACTAAATGGGTGTTCAAGAACAAATTGAACGAGAATGGAGAAGTTATCAGAAATAAGGTTAGACTTGTGTGTAAGCGGTACTAACAAGTGGAAGGAATAGATTTTGAAGAGACTTTTGCTATAGTGGCAAGAATGGAAGCTATTAGGATGTTTTTGGCTTTTGCAACACATAAAGACTTTAAGGCATATAAGATGGATGTCAAGTCTACATTTTTGAATGGTGAGTTAGAAGAAGAGGTATTTAGATATTTATGACCTTGAAATTCTTAACCATGGGTCGAACGATTGGCTCGGCCCTTAGGAAGATAAACATACAAGTAAGATTTTGCTATGTGGTCTATTCAAAATCCCCTTATGCAGGGTAAAATATGGCGAAGATTCACTGTAAAGGCTTCGGCCCAATTGAGCCAGTATACTCAAACACAATACGACCAACAAAGAAAACATGGAAACAATTAGCTTGCACAAGCTAAATTGATGTTTCAAGAATGAAAAACATTCAAAAATTATTAAGTAGGAGGATTCACATTACTTCTTTTCCCTACAATTAGTGTTGAGAAATGGTAACAAGCTACAAATCCTGTGCTTTTTCCTTCAGTTGATCACCACGATTCTCTTCTTGCGTTTTTCCTTCCTTTTCTTCGCCCATCCAAATCTCTATCATTCAAATCTCCTGTTGCTATTTTTGGGGGATAGTGGTCATGAATTCCCCTGTCTCCACCACCTTACCTAGCCACCCATTTCTCCCATTTATGACGGTTGACTGTAGCCTTTTGGTCATGGAAGGGGTTGGCCCCTTCTCCCAATAATGATGGGAGTTACAGATTCATTCCACAATTTATTTGTTTCCAAAATGAAAACTTTTAAAATTAAAATAGTTGCATATATATATATATACATTTATTTATTCACACACACATGCGCGCACGCACACACAAACACATATATATTCATGTTCTCACATATTATTTATACATACGTATATGTGTGTATATATACGTACATATATGTATATATGCATTTATTCATCTATGCATTATAAATACACCTATGTATATATATACATATGCTCATCTATACAAGCAACGCAAATATTTTCTTTCCTTGTTCAAATACAAATTCAATTTTGTTTAAGGAACAACCAATGTGAGTACTTTTACACATGAAAATTATATGTGTTGATGTTAAGTTTTTTTTTCAAAGTTTCCTCAAATATCAATTCAGTTCAAGCAAGATAAGGCAAAATGCACTGATTCGTTATTTTCATAATTTAAAATTCTCACATCCAATATGAATTAAATACATCAATTTTCTATCATATGTAGATGTCATTATCTATTGTGGTGTGTGAGATTCTAGATTCCATTCTTGCTTACTAAGGTCATCCTACTAAGCATGCCTACCTCAATCAAATTCTCATCCTTCAACCTATTTCTTGCACACATATTCTTACACTTGTCCACTTATTAGTAACCTTCAATTGACAATATTTTTAAAATAATTTCTTAAATCAATAAATTGTATAGTATTTATTTTTCAATTTTCATCATCGCATTCTATCAAATTCCATAAATAAAATGCTAAATTCTATTTCCCAAATATTTCAATTTCCTCAATTTTTCAAATGCAAAAATGAAATCGAGATGACAATAACTCTCTCTCACTTTCTCTCCACTACACTTTCTCTCTTGCTCTTCTCTCCATTTATCTCTCTCCCTAAGGGGGACAAGATATGCTCCCCCTGACTATACCAACCAAAGATACCACTACCTACTCCCCTTGAGAGGTAGCCTTCAACAATCCAAAACAAAGAATAAATCTTGAATTTCTCACATGAACAAATGAATCAAATTATACATCTAGTTGAAAGAAGGATGGGCAATAACCCCCAACATCTATTAGAGATACTCAAATGTATCTTTTGGAAGAGCCTTCATAAAATGTCTACTAGTTGATCTTTTGTAGGCACATACTCCAACTTTACTTCATTCTCTACAACTTTCTCTCTTAGAAAGTCTTACCAGATAGAGATATGCTTTGTCCTTAATGCATTACCAAATTTTTTTTTATGTCGATAGAACTTGTATTATCACACAAGATATAAATAGGTTCATCATATGATATTCTGATATCCTTTAATGTTTTCTTCATCCACAACACCTGTGTGCAACAAGAGGCTACTGTAATATATTTGTCCTCTGTAATAGATAATAACACCGAATCTTGCTTCTTACTCAACCAAGAAACCAATATGCTTCTAAGAAAGAAAGTACCTCCACTTTTACTTCTTTTGTCCTCTATACAACCTACCCAATCTGCATCTGTATAAGCACTTAAAGAGAAATCAATATCCTTTTTACTTCTACCACATGTGATTCTCTAGGATCTTCTTGAAATCTTGCCACAAGACATACTGCATGCATGATATCTGATCTATTAATAGCTAGATATAATAGTACACAAATCATTGATCTATACTTTCTTTGATTTGTCTTAGGAGATCCATCATTTTTTCTTAACTTACAACAAGTAACCATGAGAGTACACACTAGTTTACAACCCTCCATTCCAAACTTTTTTTTTCCTTGATATGCTTTGAAAGAAGAAATGAAGAAATTCATCTCCCCAAACATAGACATCTCAAACTCATTCTACATTTCCTCTACAAACTTCTTACACATTCCTTTATTTCCTCCAAAGATTATGTCATCAACATACACAACCACAATCAGGATTTGATCTCTCTCAACTTTGAAGTAAAGATTGATATTTGTAGTAGCCTTTTTGAATCCATGTTGTAATAGGTACTTATCCAATCTTGCATACCAATTTCTAGGAACCCGTTTGAGTCCATAAAATGCTTTCTTCAACCTATAGACCATATCAAAATCTTCTTATAACTAAAAACCTTCTGGTTGTTCAATGTATACCTCTTCTTCTAACTCACCATTCAAAAATGTAGATTTGACATCCATCTTATACACCTTGAAGTCTTTATGTGTTGCAAAATTCAAAAACATCCTAATAGCTTCCATTCTTGCCACTAGAGAAAAAGTCTCTTCAAAATCTATTCCTTCCACTTGTGAGTACCCCTTACACAAAAGTCTAGCCTTATTTTTGATAACTTCTCCATTCTTGTTCAGTTTGTTCCTAAACACCCATTTAGTTCCTATCACATTCTTGTTTGTTGGTCTTGGGACTAGTTCCCATGTCTGATTCTTCTCGATTTGCTTCAATTCTTCTTCCATAGTTTTGATCCAACTCTCATCTTTGCATGCTTCAATTATTGTTTTAGGTTCTACCTCAAAGAATAAAAAAAGTTTACTTGTTCCTCTGTCATAGCAACTTCTTATTATTAGTACACATTTTCTCTTATCTCCAATGATTTGATCTTCATAATGGTTCTTCTACACATACTTAGGAGTCTTAGGATTCTTTTCTAGAGCTTCCTCTTCCATTGTTATCCTTTTTTCTTTCTCATCTTCTTCTTCTTCTCTGCAAGGGGGTTCATCAGGTTCATATCCTTCTATCAACATTGAAATTTGATGTCATTCTTCATATACGTTGATACTAGCACTTTCAACCATCTTATTCAACCTTTTTTATAGCATATGTATGCCTTGCTCTTTGTAGAGCACCCAAGTAAGATTCCTTCATCAAATCTTGCATTAAACTTTCCTAAGTTCTCTTCATCTCTTCTGATATAATATTTTCTTCCAAACACTCTAAAATATTTCATAGTAGGAGGTTTTCCATACCATGGTTCATAGGGGGTCTTTGAAATTTTCACTCTTGCTTGTCCTTTGCTAAGAATGTACACTATAGTATGAATAGCTTCTTTCCAATAGAATTCTGGTAGATTTGCTTCCTTCATCATGGTTCTTGCTACTGCTTGAACTATCTTGTTCTTCCTTTCCACAACTCCATTTTGCTGAGTCCTAGGAGCTAATAAATTCCTTTTTTCCCATGATCTTCATAAAAACTATTAAATTCATTGGAGGTGAAATCACCACCTCTGTCAGACCTTAAACATTTTATTTTCAAATCTATTTCATTCTCAACCATTGAATTAAATGCTTTAAACTTATTTAGACTTTCTAATTTTTCTTTGAGAAAGGCTACCCAATTCATTTTAGAGTAATCATATATCAATAACATAAAATACCTGTCACCTTGAGAGCTTCTTATTATAGTAGGTCCACATAGGTCTATGTGTATAAACTCCAAAGTCTTGCAGTAGAATACTCTTTAGTTATGAACCTCTTCTTTGTCTGCTTTACAAACTGATGCTCCTTGCAAATTGCATTGATAGGCTTTGTAATTCTTGGCAGATCTCTCACAGCTTTAGTAGTTTTGATCTTTACTAGAATATCAAAATTGATGTGATTCATTCTTCTATGCCATAGCCAAATTTCATTTATTCGAGACATAAAACACTTAACACCACCACCTTTGAGTTGATAAACATTTCCTTCTGTCCTTGTTCCTGCCACAACCAATGTTTCAGAGCTTCCTTTTCTAATTTCACAAGCATCATCCCAAAACACCAAATTGTATCCTCTACTACACATTTTTCCTACACTAAGAAGATTATGTCAGAGACCCTTGACATATAAAACATCATCTATTTTATGCTTGCCATCAAAACTAATTGAACCTTTTCCACAAATCTTAGTAGATGTATCATACTTTTCAAGCTCAATCTTATTCTTATCACCAATCATATGATTTGAGCATCCATTATCAGTTATCCAGTAGTTTTTCTACTCTCTTGCATGAAAAGCAGTCAACATAGTTCCTTCAATACTGTAACCTATTTCTAGAGCGATTTCTTCATACATCTTTCAGGATCAATAGAATTAGTTCCAACATTTAAATCCATGAACAAGCATCCATCATTCAGATAGTTTGATTCCTTATCATTATACACACCACCATCTTCTTTAACATAGTAACTCTTCTTGACATATTTACCTTTATGATCTTTGTTTTTGTCATTTGCAACTTTCATTGGACAATTAGAAACATAATGATCTATCTTTCCACAATTGAAACACTTAAAGGGTAACTTACTTTTGTATTTGCTAGTGCCCTTTTTCAATCTTCTTACAAAGTTTTCTTCCACTTCATCAAGATCATCTAGAACAAATTCATCATTCTCTTTCTTACTGACTTTAAAAGTAGCTTCTTTCCTTGGATCATCTTGGTCAAACTCTCTTAAATCAAAAGTAGTTAAAGCACCAAAAATCTCTAAAATATTGATTCAAATTCTAAGCTTCTTTGATACCAAAAAGTTTAGCATTGTAAGATTTAGGAAGAGTTCTCAATATATTTTTCACAAATTTGCTTTCCTCCAGTTTTCCACCAAGACCATTGATGACATTGACAATTTCATCCACTTGGAGCATGTAGCTTGAAATATCTTTATCTTTTGACATCCCTAGGGTTTCAAATTTGGCTTTGAGATTCTGCATCTTTGCTTGCCTGACCTTATCATCTCCTTCATAAATGCTTCACAACTTTTTCCAGATCTCTTTTGTAATTTTCAGGCTTATTACCTTCACAAGTTCTAAACCAAAAAGTCCACTCAAGATAGCATTCCTTTCTTTTCCATTATTCTCATAATCTTTGATCTCATCATTACTTTCTAGAGGAGTAGTAGGCATTTTGTATCTAGTTTCAATTGACTTCCAAACACTAAACCCTAATGAGACAAGAAAGGATTCCATCCTAGCTTTCTAGAAAGCATAATTTGATCCATCAAACATAGGGACCTTGATACCATCCCTATACACCATTAGATCTATCACAAGTGGTTAAGCTTCTTCCAAGGAACCACAACTATGATACCAATTGTTTGACACACAATACAACTAAGAGGGGGGTAAATCAGTCATACATTAAAACATTTAAACCCTCGTTAATCTTCAAATCCTTATTAATTAGCATGAATGTAAACAAGCTAAAACACAAATGCATTCACAATCATACACCATAAAATACCAAATTTATGTGGAAAACCATAATGAGGATTAACTCACATATAAATGAATAGCAACATCAAATATAATAGGATCAATCCCAAAAGGGATTACTATCCAAAATAGAAGAGAATGGAAGAAGACTGTTACAAGGAGGTTCACTACCTCAGAGTAATAGGAAGATCCACCACAACAACTCTACACCATCTTCAACCTTTGACTCATTGTCAAAAGCAACTTCAAGTTCACTAAAAATGTAGACACCTTTTGCTCACTGCATTTGGTAGCCTTAGGCATTTAAGCTTGCACTTAGATCACCACACTTGATCACATTTGCATCTTTCTTTTCATCTCGTAACACACCACATATCTCCAACAATTAACCTTGCTTATATATCCTTCACAACCTCAAACAACCTTGTTTAGGTCATCCTTAATGAAATGTATGCACCTCAAACATGCAATCAATAAATAGGTTAGCACCCAACACTTCCACGATGGAAAGAAGTGAAGGAAAACCATGCTAAGGGTTAACTAAGACCCAAATCCACATCGACACGCTTCACCATGCTTCCACAAACAATGAAGCATATCCACGAGTAACGCTAACACACCATGTCGACAAAACCTATATTAACACTACCAAATGTTTAATCAATTCACTCTTCATTAGGTCCAAAAAAATCCTACAAACCAAAGCAACATTAGAAAACATCCCAAAATATTCCATGTAACATGCCCCTTGCTCAACTCAATAATTTATCCTATGTTTTACCACAAGTGAATTTAAACTAATTGCCAAACATGTAGCAATAAAAAAATCTTTTTAAAACAAGATAATATGCACATATATGATAGCAATAAATTATCTTTCTCATTTCATTCAACAAAATTTACAATATTTCCAAAAAAATGATTTCATAATCTTAGATACAAAATACATTTTCCATCTTTCAAAGAAACAGATACAAGATACATACATAGCTCATCTGAGCTTCATTGGCACTAGAAATACAAATGATCCAAGAAATCCCCCTTCAAATCTTGGCTTGCCGACAAAGAGGTGAAGCATCACTTAAGCGCTTTTTTGCAATGTAAAGCATGAAAAAATCACATACTAAAAATAGTATTCCAAAAAGTAATGCTTATTCCAAATAAGGATAGTGAAGTATATATTAAATAGAATATCGATAATTGCACAAGAGCAAGTTACAATAATGAAGTACAAATCTCATACACCAGTAGGGGTGTTACATTACATTTGTTTCAATATTACAAGAATAAGTTTTGCATCAATACAACAATTACATCCATGAAGATAGATTTACATTTACAAATTGCTAAGCAAGCCATACAATTTTTTTACAAAGAAGTATATCCATAATGTATCATATAGTATAAGAATTTGTATCCTCAACTGCCATGACTCTAAAGGTCTTCCACAAGCTGAGGCCAAGAGTGAGGTTAAGGCGCCTTTTCCGCCCATCCACAAAGTATTGAACTTCCCTAGGTTTCTTCCTAACACGAAGAAAGCACCGACCCTACACAAAGAGCCTAACAACCTAGAATGGTATAAGCGGGAGGGAATCTCTCGATGCGTACCTAATGCCTATATGCATTACTAAACTAGAATAACATAGTACTTGTATACATGATGTGGCAGAGACATATATAACATATAATCTAGGCTTTTCAAAAACCATCTATTTCACTGGTCTAGTAGCTTGGCAAAGAAATAATTAAACATAATGGTAATTTAGAAAAAGTAAATTACTGTCTCTGGGAGCCCACATTCGACATCCTGTCCTAGAAGTAATTCTATAGAAAGTATAATTATAAAATCTTATAAGTTTATTTAAGTTTCAAGCATTCACTAAACATTGAATTCTTTTGGAAACACATTTTAACTCCAAGTTCGTTATTTTGGTTTGCATGTCCATCCATATTACAAATCCAACAAAAAGAGATAATCCATAAGAAAAAATAAGTTGTTTATCTAGTTTTAACTAAAAGAAATGATTTATATATATATAGATATATTCATCATGTACACTTTCTAAATCAGATTTATATTCATCTTGGTACCCTAAATAAATCTTGCATATATATATACATACATATATATATATAAATGTATATATATACATTTATACATTTATATGTATATATATATAAATGATGTATTATATATATTAAAATTACATTACATATACAAAAATATTGTTTACAACAAAAGTAAATTACTTGATCCAAAAATGGAGAATTTATCAACATCCTATAATCTGTTACAAATATAGTGTATGTATATATATACATATATATATATATATATACATATACATATATATATATACATATACATATATACATATACATATATATATATACATATATATATACATATATATATACATATATATACATATATATATAAATGTAAATACATATCTGGTGGTAGGGTGGGCCCCCTCCCTCTCACCATGTTCCCTCTTTCATCCACAAGATCGATGGAAAAGCAGAGGCAAATCATTAGCAGGATAAGAGGAGAGGGTATGGGGCGTCGGATGGGGAGCATAAGCTGGCAGCGTAGTGGCAAGGCCACATCACCGCACATGCCAACACAAGCAGCTGGAGGAATGTGGAAGGCAAGCTTCCAAAAGATGGCAGTCTGGAAAAATGAGGAGATCTCGGAGGCATCGGATATCTTAATGACACATTAAGCCAAGAACAAACAGAGCAACACATGGAGTACGGTCACCAGGGAAGTTTATGCAAATCAGTCGGGTGGCAGATGTCGATCCTCAAGAGGTGCTAGTTGAATCAAGGCCGAGGGTGGTAGGACAAAATTTTATTGCAAGGACGGATTGCCTCACTTAAACATCATTTCAGGATCATGTTCAGTGGTTCAGCCTTGCTGGATATGGGCTTTTTAAATGCGGACGGATAATGGCATTTTCATTGTATGGTTTTCAAAATTTGTTGTGTTGGTTGTCTTTGTGCAGGGAACTCTCGACTGGAGGGCTAGAAATGGCGAAGATGGGTAAATCAAAATTTATCATCTCTATCTCAGTGGAGGGGCTGGAAAGCTTCGGGGTTGACACTCCTGTCTCTTTGGAGGCGACGGAGAGACAAATTGCTTTCAAGGGAAATCACCGATCAAAGGTTGAAGAGAATCTGCTTGAGGATGATCCCTTAATCATGGTAGCGGTCAAAATGATATTAGGGAAGGGCCACTTGGAGAGAAGGGAATTCACGAGGGACAACGCACATATTTCTTCTCGATTCTTGGCCGTCATTCTAGACCTGGAAGTGTCGAAGGCAGAAGCAAAGGAAATAATGGAGTATCTTTTTCAAGGGTGACTGTTAGGAGGGTTAGAGAAGACATTGAAAGTGGCCTTCATGGGTAAAGGAATCTCATGCCCATCGGACCTGGAACTCCTTTGGGAGACGGAAGAGGCAGTAAAGGTTTATCCCTTCCTTCTGGACTTAAAAGGACCAGAGCTCATGAGACACAGAATGGTCTCGGCCATGGCGGTCGAATTCCTGAAGAGGAAACTGGGGTTGGTGTCAAAGGAGGGCATGGATTGGGAGGAAGACTTCACCCTATTTGTAGAATTGAATGGTTTTTTGTGAGGCTCGGCCTCAGTGTAGTAATCTTTTTTTTTAAAATATAATCGGTACTAGTTTTTCTAAAATTATGCAGTGGGACTGCATTTTGTTTTGTGTCGGTCATAGGAAGCTCCCGAGCTGATAGGTTCAGTTTTCATGGTAGACTGGTGGTCTCTCCTGCTACGCAACGAATTGTATATTTTCTTAAATCTAATACAAAATCATAACCTTACATATCAAAAAAAAATAAATATATATAAATACATACACACACACACAGAGATATATATATATATATATATATATATATATATATATATGCAATTTAAAGAAAAATCATACAAGAAATCGTAGTCACAAGATACATCCAGCGAAGGTTTCAAGTTTCAATCAAAATAAAATCAAATCATAGCGTTTAGGGGAGGTGAGGTTGACGACCCCTCAAGGTAGCACTACCTGTGGAAAGGTCGCTACTTTCCACAACGCAGGCTATAAACAAAGCAACTAAACATTTGTTTGTTTAAAACATATTATCATTAATTCTTCCTCCCGTCTCAAAACAAAACATGTGTTTCAAAATGTCAATTAAAATGAGTTCAAATCCTGTACAGTGTAATATTTATGTGTATAATATTATTATATTCCTTGCTAATATATATAATAGTATTATATATATTATACTGTACGGTATGATATATATAGTTATATAATATTATTATATTCATGACATACATATACAATAGAATAACGTATATTTACTTTGAAAAAAATATAGTATTATGGTTTGCCATAGTATAAAAATAAACAGTTTAATTATAGCCATGATTCTTAAATTTTTACACAGAAAAAATAGATGTTTTAAACATCAAATGCATAATTACAATTGATATAATCAATTGGGTATCAACAATGGTATTTAATCTTTCACCCAAATCAAACGGAGATAGATCCATTTATTCACACAAACTGGGATTAAATACAATGGAAAATGAATAAAAACCTAGAAAAAATGTTATCATGTTTAGCTCACTCCTTGTTCTCCTCTCTTTTCCACTGTTCTTCTTCTTCTTTGCCCAATTTCCCTAACTCTACTGTTCTTGTTTTTTGTTTTTGTTTTGCAGATTGAAATTTGAGAAAAAAATGAATCTAGTGTTCTAAATGAATCTTCTGTTGTTGAGAGGATTTAAGAGATTATTCTTTTTTATTATTTTCTTTCTCTTTTTCTATCTTTGTTTTGATATGTTTTTTGCATTTTTATTTACTAAATTTAAGTTCTTTTCTTCTATTTTTCTATTGTTTCCTCCCTCATTGTTTTGTTTTTGAAAATCTTGCTTTCTTTTCCATGATTTATTTCAAATTTATTCAATAAAAATAATTTTTTAATAGAAAACATGATTTATTAGCCATGCATCACATTTATCCACAAAATAAAAATAATAATAATTTAATCTTGAAATAAAAATCAAGAGTTAAAATAATTTAAAACTATTTATTTTAATTTTTATGTGCATTTAATTTTACCACCAATTAATTAAATAACTAACTATAAAGTAATAACAATATTTAAAATGATTAACTAAATGAAATTCTAAATGCAATTATATGTTTACTAAGTGTTTGTGTGTGAGAAAGAGACCATTCCATCTTAACCCTACCAGGTAGCTAGCCTCCTCTACCTTAACTACACCCTTGGTCTTCGACAACCTACAACTCATGAAAACTCAGGCACCCATTAATAGATTAGTGTCCAAAAATAAATCGAAGAAATATAATTTATTATTCCAAAATAACATTTTCTATATTGCATCACTTCGAAATAAAATAATATTCATTGAATTTCATCTTTTTTAAAATAAAATAATCATTTACTTATTTCATCTTTCAAAATAACATAATATTTATTCTACCACACACAATTATTCATAAATCAGTTCCACATAAAGTAAATTCAAGTAGCATCAAAGTTTGAGACGTGACATCCTTCCCCACTTGGAAGAGACATTGTCTCGATGTCTTATTACAAAACATCGACATAAAAGTCTTAAACATCCAGTACATATAATAAAAGTCATAATATGCAGACATAAAAAAAAATACTAAAATTCTAAGATAAGGGAATGATCTATCAATATCCTTCACATTTTCCTAGGTGGCACTTTCCACCGAATACTAGTCCCATTGGACCCTATACTGTACAATATTGCAGTTCTACTACTTAACATTACACTTCTCCAAAATCCTGGTGGCTCCACTAGCACCACCCCTGGATCTTGAACTTTCCAATCATGCACACCACATACATAGTATATCTACTTATACTTATGCATATAGCAACACACGGTACAACTACCATCCAATTACATCCAAGTGACATATGGTTCATTCTCCAGAGTATAAAAGATTGACATCACAACATTCAAGCATAAGGAAATTAATCACACTTTTGATGCCTACTAAACAAGGCATAAATCATAGTCCATCATAGACACATACAAGCATAAATCAAGTATCACAATTTTGACAAAACACATCATATTCCCAAAAGATCAATCCTCTTAACCAACACTAGGTTGAGGTCTCAAAACAATAAACAAATCTCCAACGGTGCACCAACTAGGTCAAAACCAACCATCATGCACACAACTCCCCTAAGACTAGGACACTCGCTATCCATTTTTCCTTTGATAAATCTAGTTTTAAAATTTCCATGCATATACACTTGTACCTTCTGTGTGCTTCTCCCATTTCTATCATTATCTACATCTATTTCTTCATCTATTGCACTATCTTTTATTTATGTTCTATTGCCTCAATTCAAACTTGAATTACAGTCTATACCTTTGTCTTATTTAGAATCACAATCTCTTTTATTCATCTTTTCCAAGTATCCTCCCATCCTTTCTTCAACCAATCTACACCAATCCTTCTCTATCCTTCTAATTTTACTTCCATTACCAACTATTGGTTTGTTCTAGCTTAAATTACCATCCAATAAATTCCCTTATCCCTTTTGTAGTTCTGCAACAATTTTCTTCAATTATTAGCAATACACTCTATATGTTAACCCCAATCAACTCCTTCAACCTCATCTCTTCCCTCCATTTCCAGACAAATATTCTTATCTCAAAGATTTCTTCTCACCTTCAACTTCTAGTATTATTATCTCGATCATTTTAGTATTTTCATTCTCCCATTTCAATGTCATGCCACTACAACATTCACCATCTTATCCTTCATACAGTCATGAGGAATTTATGTCCTATTCCCTTATCCATTCTAAAATATCTACTTCTGATTTAGCAATTCATGTTCTCAATATTTTTCCACACTCTACCCCTCACCATTCACATCTGACTTATATTCCCACAAATTTTTACTTCAATTTCTTTCATATCTATCTTTACCTTGTCTTAATCCTTTAGAATTTATTATCCTTATTTCTCTATTTATCCATCTGTAATTGGAGTTCACTACAAAACTATTTTGCTTTTGCAACTAACATTCTTTCTACCATTACCTATCATTTCATCATATACAAAACGATTTCTCTCATATCTCATGGACATATATATAATTAGGAGTCAACATTTAAGCGTGTTCTCAAATTCCATTTCACATCCTTTTTACTATCTACTCATGATGACCACACTAATAGGAAAGATACTCATATCAATTGATCCATAGCAACACCAATTGTTTCAAAACTTTCTCGACATTTCACGCAATAATCACTTTCATCTAACAACAAATCAAGGAATTCCAGTATATCATAATTCTAACAGTATACACACCAAGAAATAGTACATTCTCCATATTCTACTCCCTCATACAATCCATCAGAGGCCCATCATGGACACGATAGAGAACATAACATGAAACTTGACCAGTAGTTTAAAACATTCAAGCATAACCACCGTTAAGAAAGTAAATCGAAACCAAGGGAAGACAAAGTCGATTTCAACAATAAGGCATAAAATGCGTGCAATTTCAACAATAATTCGCACATGACCATAAAGGTCACAAGATAAATAAGTATCAGAAATTTGATGGCTATACTTGCTCATAAAAACAAATAAAAATTCAATGTTGGCCTTGACAACATTTAGTAAATTAATCAAAGTCAATAAAATAAAATAGAATATCAAATTTCTCAAGTTACATAACACATGAACTACGTGACTAACTCTAGTCATAAGAGAGGGAGTACAATACTAAACTATACCTAGATTCCAAAATTTGAGGTAAGTAAGAGAACACATTCAATCATGGAAAACAACGAGTCATCTAAGACTCCAGTCACACAAAACATGAGATCCTTTCTACTTAACCAAACCAGCATCACTGAAGATTCCAAACAATAAAATTTGCATCCCATTCAAGGGAATCACAATCACCATGCAATGAAACACATAGTTATACACTAGCGAACATCCACAACCCAAGATATCTAAACACCTCACTTTCACAACAACGAGCGATTACCAATTCCCACTTTACACGGATACACCACTCATATGGATAACACATTAATGCAACACTCACACAATAATTACATAAATTTCACAATCGCACAAATCATGAGTACTTACTCAAGGTGCATCACTCACATGAAGACAATAATTTACTTAAGCATACTACACATGTACACGAGATGTGAAAACAATAATCATTCAAGTGCGTTACTTGCACAAGGTGTGTATACAATATCCGACACAATATGGAAACAATCTTGAGTGAATTACCCACACCAAATATAAAACAATCATAAGTGCATTACTCACACAATATATAAAACAATTATAAGTGCATTACTCACACAATATACACAAAGTGCATCACTCGCATGATGCATCACTCTCACAAAGTACATAATTATTGTTGTCATAGGGATTTGCACTCGCATGCAAAGTTGTAAAACTTTGCAATCCCGTGCAACATTGGACTAATTTCAAGTTGTAGGTACCCTATATGAAACTAGACCTCCAGATTCTAGGCCGACTACTTATTGAATCTTCTAATTAATTATGCGTAACTTGTTTGGAAAAGGGAAAAAGGGCTTGAAATAAATCATAAATTGAAAGCTAAAATTGGGTGATGCACCTAATTGACTTAAAGAGTACAGACTGATTCACAACTGATCCCTTATGAAGCTTATTTTCACAACTTAGATTGGACAATTCAACTGCATTAATGATTCACAAAAAGGCTTGATAATTCATTCTTTATGAAGGAAAATGTTATTTTCACAACTTAAAGATAAGGATATATTAAAAGCACAATTTATGACCTGCAACTAAGATTTTTTTTTCGTGTACATGCATTCACGAATGTAACAAAAATTTAAAGGGTCTTGTGTCAAACACATTAAATTTACATCCAAAACATTTGTAAAACAAAACACCTGAATCTAAGAAGGATAATATTTAACTTGCAATGACAAAAGAAGGAACACTCTACAAATGATACTCTAAGATAACCTATAAAATCTGCTAAATATCATAAAACTATGAAAGCTGAGTTACATGAGGTCTCTTTGCTGAAGGAAAAGGCAGAAAACAAGAACTAGTGAAAAATGACTAAGTCATATCACTTTATACAAAAAGCCTCTCCAAGGCATAAAGGTGAAACTAAAAATCAATTTCAGTGTGAAAAATGATAACTCCAAAGCAATCCATGAGCAGAAATAAAAATCTCCAAAAAGAAGGCCCAAACTCATGCAAAAATGAGTGCATTCAAGTTCAAACTCGTAGTCACAATGTGTTTAATTGAAAAGTAACTTGAACTGGCTCTAGAATGCATGAAAGTGGCACTGAAAGTGGCACTGAAAGTGATTTGAGAGTGAAAATATCTTCCTCAAATGCCTCTCACAAGCAAAAGAGAAAATGCATGAAACAAGACCTCATAACTGATGATAGCTGAATCCCATGCATTGAAAACTCCAACTCATGTCATGCATGATTAGAATATCTCGTAAACTGATGTGAAACTAAAGCAAAGTGCCAATAATCTCCATATTTTGCATGAATTCAGTCTTTAAACTGATATCAACCTTCAGTTGGCTTTCACTTACATCCTTTACATGGATTTGAAAAGGAAATCATTTGATTCAATATTAAAAATAATCATTCAATGATTATTTTAATATTTAATGTCTATTAAATCCATCTATATTCAGTATATGTTAAATATTAAAGTAATAGTTAATATTTCCTTTAATATTTAATCACATTGAACCTAACTGCATGTAAAGGATGAAACAAGTAGAGTAAAATGAATGACAATTCATAAGTCACATAAAAGGCATTATTAGGTTGATTGACTATGAAAGTCAAGACCATGGTTATAATAATGTGAAATGATTTATCTAAAATCAAGTCAAAAATGCCAATGGTTTGAATTAAGGCTTTTAGGAAAAATCCATCAAACCCTAATGATAGCCTCATTCTTCACTTTGCATTTTGTAATTTCTAGAGAAAAGTTTGTTGTTGTGCCGCCATGAGTTAGGGTCTGGATTTGAGCTCGACCACACAAATCTGTCATTTCTGGGGTGATTCCATAGAGATTTCTACAAAAAAATGTGTGGGTAAGTGTTCTCTGAGCATTGACCTCCATTTTTGAGCATCTTTAGCCTTCCTGGCCGTGACCATGGGTATTTTTTTCTAATACATTCTTGTTTCTTTCTCTGTTGATGTTTCTTATCTTCTTGGCCACCATTGAGAGCATTGATTGATCTTTCTGGAATAAAGAAAATGAAGACCCATGTGGGTTTATGTGTATTTTTCTCCAAAAACAAAGAAGGTAAGCTCTATTGTGTTCAACCTCCATGTTCTTTTGATTGTTTTACAAAAAAATTGTTTGGCATGTGTGATTATCTCATGGCCGTCATAGGCTTTTTCTCCTTCTAGGTATTCACGGCCTTTGTTGCATTTGTTCTTCTGTAGTGAAGCTCCACTTTTGTGGTCTCATGGCCGCCATATGCTTTGATAAAACAAAATTTGTATGAGGGTTTCAAATTTTTTTTTTGTAATGGCCCAACATCCATTGTCTCAAAATGAAACTTTATGAAAACATAAATTTAGACAAGGGTTTCAAAATACATCATCCCATAAAAGCTTAGCCTTCATTTTCTGCTTTCCCCTGTAGCTTTATGAGGAGCTGAACTTGTGTGTTTATGCTTTTGAAACCCTGCAATGTTATATTGCTGCAACTTCCTTCCTATTTTCTGAACAAAATACTTTGGCCATCATATGCTTTATAAAGTCTTGAGGGTTTTACTTTTGTTGTAGACCATGACTCCTTCACTATCTGTAGTTTTCTTGATCAAGAATCAAAGTTCTAACAAAAAAATATTTCATAGCCTCTTCCTTAGCTGTGTTTGCAAGAAATGAAGCTCATGGACACCATGGAAGTTTGGTTGAAACAAGATTTTTAACAAGGATTTCAAAACCCTTATCTCTTTGAAGCAAACTAGATTCTCCCAACATCTTAGATTCTGCTTTTAATTACCTCGAAGAGATGTCACCTCATGACATGATATGATTGTAGAATGCACATAAAAAAAATGGATTTCGTAAGCAAACTCTCGAAATCTTTGAATTAATGCACTCTAGATCACTGATGGAAATAATCCTTGCTAATGTACTACTGTCTCCTTGTAAAGCTCACTTCTTTGATGGAACTGAGCTTTATTTGGCACATGCTCATGAATATACGACTATAAAAAACTCTTCTTGATCTTTCTTTAGAAGCACTAAAATTTGAAACAAAAACTTGAAAAACATGTCTTCTTCAAAATTCTGCATGGCGATTTGTATTGACTTTCATATGTACTGGCTATGATATTTTTGTCAATGAATGGCCCCATTGCTAGTTATTTGTATTTACCAGTTTAAAGGACTGATTTTGTCAATGAAACAGTGGCCTTTTGTTGTTTGATTTTACGTAGTATGGTGGCTCAAAATGGTTCAAGTAATTCTGAAAATGAACTCTCCTTTTTTACTGTAACATTGAATCTCTTTTTGTCATCACTTGTATTGTGATTGAAACATCATCATCTGAACATCTATTGTAACTCAAATTGAAAATTTCAATAATGGATTAGTTCAATACTTCTATACTTGTACAACATTCAAAGGAGTTTTTTTATTCACTTATAATTCTTAGTTTAAAGCATAAATTTTCTTGTCTATTATAAGTGAATAAAATCATGAGTCATTTCAAACAACTCCTTCAGTTGAATAATTGATTAGTAACTGTTCTCTATGGCTTTGATTATTAAATTTTGTAGCTCTTGTCCTAAAGTTTTTTCTTTATGACAATAATCTTATTTCATGACTGCTCTTCATATGATGCTCTCATATATGAATGTTGAATGAGAGGATGTTTTCCTGATATGCCAGGATCAACCCTTGTGGGAGCCTGTTTTACTCCACATATCTGATGAAAATTGATCATGAACATAATGAACCTATTCCTACACATGAACCAAACAAATTAGCAAAATAATTGAAGCTGAAAACTTCCATTGAACTTCGTGCTCCCTGAACATCTTCCTTCTTTATGACTTAATCATCTGGTGAATTCCTAATTGGATGTGTATTACATTTCTATTGGTAATGTAGGCATGAAGTAGGATATGATTTATCATTTCTCTAACACCATCTTTTAACAATCTTGCAGGAAATCATGGAGCTTGGAGTTTTATCAACCTCAAGGAACTAGAGACACAACAAATTGAAGACTTTGAGTAAAAACAATTCATCATTATAGGCAATGATGAATCATTCCCCTCTTTCACATTTACACTATCTTTAGTTGTGTAGTTTACAACCTTATTTTGTATTCATTATTTGATTATGAAAAATCAAATTAAGTTACTCCCACAACTTGTGTGGGACTTTGGTTTTTACAATATGAATAAAGCATCATTACTTATGCAATTTAATGATTTCTTCTATTAAAAACATTTGCATAACCACACTGGAAATTCACAAGTAATCAGATTCTAGAATAGAATGAATACTTTAGCAGAAATTTTGTACCTTTCAATAAAAAATGCAATCTAGCTCTACCTATTTTGAGCTATAGCTAAAAATAGGTAACAATTATAAATATAATTAATATAAATCTAGCATATAGGACTCATAAGGTTTGATAATATCAATAACTCCTGCCTTGTTAATAAGGCTAATCATGGTAACTTACCCAAACAAATTTTGTCCTTGGTCAATATCAAAGACCCTTAAGACAACTTAACTTGCATCCTCCAAAAATCACATGGATTCATACTCACATCCTGATTAGGGAAAGAAAAGGAATTGCTTGAAAATCAACTTACTCATAGTCTAGTACCAATATCATTGCAGACATCCTTGCCCTTAAAACATCCATCTTGGATTCTCTTCTTCCTTAAAGGATCATCTAAAGTTTAAACCATTATTAGATGTTGGTGATTGTTCTTTTCTACTCGTCATAATATTTTATTTTGCCTCTAGCAATCTTGTAACTTATCCCTTTTGTAATAAACTCATTCACCCTTTATGTCCTCAGAGATATCTCTTTTCTCAAAAAAATTCTCTATTCCTACATCATCACTTCACAGGTTGTCACCATGTCCTAGCTATCCTGGCTCAAACAAACAAGTCTTCAAAAACTCTAATTGCATTCATAACAAAATATTATTCCAAACAACTACTAGCATTATATTTCATATCAATCAACACAAATACCATTGAATTTTCCCAAAATATTTACGTGTTCTAAAACCAATGTCTCATTTTATTTACTTTGGATTCTTACATCCTTATTCTATATAGAAGTTCTTAATTTTTTAGAACATAAAAGTTTACATATCATTCTCAGATAAGGGAAACTCTTATGGTTCCTCTTCCTCCTCAAACTCGAGGTTTACAAATTTAGAGGTTTGGTTAGATTGTGAACACTCCTTAATCTCTTCTTCATTCAACATGGTTGCACTTCTACCACATCCAATAGGAAAATTCTGGTTGGCTGAGGGTTTACTTTTAGCCTTCTTGTTCATTTTTGCTTCCTTGTTCTTTTTCTTCTTCCCAAGGCGAATACGCTTAAGTGCTTCTGCCAATGTCTCCTTGTCCTCTCCTTTATCATCCTTCACCCCCTTTTCCTTGGGTTCTTTAAGTTGTTCTTTTTCACCTGATGACCTAGGCCTCTCATTATGTTTGGTTTGGCTAACTCACCCTCGTGTTCTTGATGTTCCCTCCATTTTGGCATAAGAAATAACATATTATTACTAACATATCCTATATAAAATCTTGCAATGAGCCCTAGGGTCCAAGAGTTGAATCTGAATGCTCTGATACCAAATGTAAAGTGCGAAAAACTTACATACTAAAAATAGTATTCCAAAAAGCAATGCTTATTCCAAATAAGGATAGTGAAGTATATATTAAATAGAATATCTATAATTGCACAATGGCAAGTTACAATAATGAAGTACAAATCTCATACACCAGTAGGGGTGTTGCATTACATTTGTTTCAATATTACAATAATAAGTTTCGCATCAATACAACACTTACATCCATGAGATAGATTTACATTTACAGATTAGCTAAGCAAGCCATACAAGAATTTTACAAAGAAGTATATCCATAATGTATCGTATAGTATAAGAATCTCTATCCTCAACCGCCATGACTCTAAAGGTCTTCTGCAAGCCGAGGCTAAGAGTGAGGTTAAGGCAATTTTTCTTTCCATCTACGAAGTACTGAACTTCCTTGGGTTTCTTCCTAACACGAAGAAAGCACTAACCCTGCATGAGGAGCTTAGCAACCTGGAATGATATAAACAAGAGGGAATCTCTCGATGTGTGCTTGATTCCTATATGCATTCCTAAACTAGAATAACATAATACTTGCATACAGGATGTGGCAGAGACATATATAACATATAATCTAGGCTTTTCAAAAACTATCTATTTCACTAGTACAATAGCTTGGCCAAGCAATAATTAAACATAATGGTAATTTAGAAAAAGTAAATTATCGTCTTTAGGAGCCCACATTAGGTATCCTGTCCCAAAATTAATTCTATAGAAAGTATAAATATAACATCTCATAAGTTTAAGTTTCAAGCATTCACTAAAGATTGAGTTCTTTTGGAAACACATTTTAACTCCAAGTTCGTTATTTTGGTTTGCATTTCCATCTATATTACAAATCCAACGAAAAGAGATAATCCATAAGAAAAAATAAGTTGTTTATCTGGTTTTAACTAAAATAAATGATTTATATATATACAAATATATTCATCATGTACACTTTCTAAATCAAATTTATATTCATCTCGGTACCCTAAATAAATCTTGCATATATGTATGTATGTATGTATTATATATATTAATATTACATTACATATACAAAAATATTGTTTACAACATAAGTAAATTACTTGATCCAAAAATGGAGAACTTATCAACATCCTATAATTTGTTGCAAATATAGTGGTATAAGTATATATATATATATATATATATGTTTTCAGACATAATTACATCCAAATAGAAAATTGTAGATAGAGAAAATTTTTCCAGCAAATTGCATGAACAACATTATTTATTGCCAAACATTATACAAAATTCTTCTCACATATATATAAATGCGCGCACACACACACATATTCACAATTTAAAGAAAAACCATACAAGAAATCATAGTCACAAGATACATCTAGCGAAGGTTTCAACTTTCAATCAAAATAAAATTGTATCATAGTGTTTGGGGGAGGTGAGGCCGATGACCCCTCAAGGTAGCACTGCCTATGGAAAGGTTATTGCTTTCCACAATGCAACTTTCCACAGTCTAAGTTGTGAACAAAGCAACTAAACATTTGTTTAAAATATATTATCATTAATTCTTCCTCCATTCTCAAAACAAAACATGCATTTTAGAATATCAATTAAAATGAGTTCAAATCATGTAAAGTATAATATTTATGTGTATAATATTATTATATTCCTTGCTAATATATATGTAGACACTAAAAATTGTCATAGGCCTACGACTCTAATTTTTGTCATAATTCTTATTATCATTTTCATAATTAAACAATGTTAATTATTTAATTATTTTCTAAAGTCATTTGTCCTCTATTAATTAAATAACTTTAATTATTCAATTAATTCATTTTTTACCTTTATTCCTTCCTAATTAATTAAATAAATATTATTTATTTAATTATGTCACTAATTAAATTTATCTTCTTTGTAAAATTAAATAAACTGTTATTTAATTTATTCTTGTGACACTTTCAACTATAATTAAATAATCATTTTAAATTATTTAATTATTCTTTAGCCTTTTCTCTCTTTAATATTAAATAAATCTTTATTTATTT
This sequence comes from Sequoia sempervirens, assembly GCA_007258455.2. Classification (NCBI taxonomy): domain Eukaryota; kingdom Viridiplantae; phylum Streptophyta; class Pinopsida; order Cupressales; family Cupressaceae; genus Sequoia; species Sequoia sempervirens. The sequence goes on from VDFB02326147.1 coordinate 48,258, forward strand.
AATTTAATCCAAAATCTTGAATGTTGAATTAAATCATTATTTAATTCATAAAAAGATTTATCTGTATCATATTCCTCTATAATTAGATAATCTCTTTGTTATCTAATTAGTCATTTATCACTTAAGTCTAGATATAATTAGATCATTGAGTTATCTAGTGAGATAATATCTGATTATCTTTAACGAACAGACTTTTTGTGTTAATCAATCTGTTATCTAGATTAGATCTTATCTTCTACATGCAATCCTCTATTAATTAAAAAACTTTAATTATTTAATTAATTTATTCTTTTTTTTGATACGTAAGGTCAGTATAATTATATTAATTAAAAAGCTGAGTACAAATGTCTGCCAAGCAGGAAAAGAACCACCATAGCCAAAATTCCACCACCTTCCCTAACAATTGTTAACACCATCAGACAAGCAAAAAATGCTCTGAAAGCCCATAAGAACAACCAAAACATAAGCATGAACAAAAAACTTCTTAAGAAACTACGCCGCAACCAGAAACTACCAACAGATAAGAAAGACCAAACCCTACCCCCAAAGCAAAAACTACTAACACCCACATTACAAAAACTTGTTTAATTTTGCAAATTCCTCAAACTCAATTTTCCAATCTACTTCCCCTACTGCTACCAGACCAAAGAATTTCTTTAGAAATTCAACCACAACCCTTTCCAACATTCGATGACGCATCAAACTCACCCTGTGCAGGTCTAGAAGGAAGGGGAAAATCGTTACCATGTCCTCTTCATGATTTTTTTCCACGTCAAGCGGCCTTGGGCATCCTCTCCCTTCAATTACCACACACAAAGCTTCATCCACACCTTCAACCAAATCCTCCCGGAACATTTTCACCAGCAATTTCTTTGCTTCAGCCTTCAAAGTCCTCAAATCCAGAATGGAAGCCAAGAATCGTGAAGAGACATGCAGGTTATCACGTCCATACTCCCCATTTTCCAAGTGGTCAGTTCCTAGAACCATCTTCGCAGCCGCAACTACAAACAATTCATTTTTTAATAGAATTCTTTTTAATCTCTGGTTCACAATTTCCTTGAACACCGCTTGTCTCACCAATGACTTCAAAGAAATCAATGTGTCAGCTCCAAAACAGGCTAAGCCTGACACTGAAACTTCAATCACAAACTTTGAGCTCTTCGCCATTAACCTTTCTGTAGAAATTGCACTCGACTTTGGAGAGAACAAACACCACAGCCTCTAGATACTAAAACCACATGCCAAAAAAGTCATTGGCCTTCCATAAATAAGAAAACTCTACCCACCATACTGTTGTCATCATCCACAAATGGTACCTAGACCAGTGTGTAGGACATCCTTGCAAGGAGGAGAAAATCCTTCCCCATTATTTTCACTCATAAAAACTAATGAAATCAGGTGTCATATATGTCCTCGACATCATGCTGAGAGCCATCGACAAGACCCCGACACACCTTCCAAACACACCACCACTGCATCCCTTCAAACATTGACACATGGCCACCGTGGAATCCAATGCCACCTCCCTCTGCCACCTCGGAGGGTCGCCCTCCCTACCACCCACTAATTAATTTATTCTTATCTTCTATCTATGTCAATCTTTATCCTTTACATGAAATCTTTATTCTTTTGTGTCTTGACCAATTTCCACTATTGATTAAATTATTATTTAATTTAATCCCCACCATTCATGCTTTATCACTCACACTAATTCAACCCTAACCCTAATGCATGTCACATCTTTTAATCTTAATCATCGATTTATCTTTCAATCTAAGCTTGTCATTCAAAAATCATATTTTCTATAAATTGGCTTTACCTCTATCATTATTCCTCCTCCCGAAATCTTATGAGTTTTGGAAGCAACTTACTTTAGAAATCTTCAATGTTTTGCTATTATTATGATCATGAGGCCATACTTGCATGCTTAATGAAAATATGAGGGAAAGTATCATACAATGGCGAAATGGAGAAGGATAATGGAGGCTATTCATGGAATCGAATGTGTGTTTGGTAAAATCCTTTGTTTATATATGTTTTTATTGTTTTCCATTGTTCTTGATTATTTAGCTTGGGTTTAGTTTAAATTATGATTTGAATTGCTTAACCTGTGGATTTTCCCTGTGCTACATCTAGTGAACCCGATGTGAACTACTAACCCTCTTGATTGGCATTCTTTATTTGGAAGTTTTTGGTGTTTTTTGTCTTGAAGGGTGGAGGTACTTTTGAAGAATCTTTCAAATCACACTTTTGGGAGTATTTTGAGGTCATATAAATGGCATGGAAGGGTCAAGAGATGAATATTGCATACTCACGATCTGAGGGCAATTGAAGCAATTTAAAGCAAAGTTGAGAAGAATAATGAAGATGAGTCAAGAAAACATGGAATTTGGGTGATATGGTTCTTGTTTATGAATTCTTTGTTTGCATTGAATTTCATTATTGATTTGGATCTTTAGCATAATCTAGGCAATTCATGGTTGTTGCTATTTGTTATGTTCTTTAATCTTGTTTATTTTCCCTCATCACAATATAATAGTATTATTTATATATATTATACTGTACGATATAATATATATAGTTATATAATATTACTATATTCATGACATACAGATATAATAGAATAACGTATATTTACTTTGAAAAAAATTACAATATTATGGTTTGCCACAATATAAAAATAAATAGTTTAATTATAGCCATGATTCTTTATTTTTCACACAGAAAAATAAATGATTTAAATGTCAAATGCATAATTACAATTGATATAATCAATTAGGTGTCAACAATGGAATTTAATCTTTCACACAAATCAAAGGAGATAGATCCATTTATTCACACAAACTGAGATTAAATACAATGGAAAATGAATAAAAACTTGGAAAAATGCTATCATGTTTGGCTCACTTCTTGTTCTCCTTTCTTTTCCACTGTTCTTCTTCTACTTTGCCTAATTTCCCTAACTCTATTGTTCCTATTTTTGGTTTTTGTTTTGCAAATTGAAATTTAAGAAAAAAAGAATCTAGTGTTCAAAATGAATCTTATGTTGTTGAGAGAATAAGAGATTATTCTCTTTTATTATTTTCTTTCTCTTTTTCTATCTTTGTTTTCCTCTGTTTTTGTGTTTTTATTTACTAAATTTAAGTTATTTTCTTCTATTTTTCTAATTTTTCTATTGTTTTCTCCCTCATCGTTTTGTTTTCAAAAATCTTGCTTTCTTTTCCATGATTTATTTCAAATTTATCCAGTAAAACTAATTTTTTAATAGAAAACATGATTTATTAGCCATGCATCACATTTATCCACAAACAACAAATAATAATAATTTAATCTTCAAATAAAAATTAAGAGTTAAAATAATTTAAAACTATTTCTTTTATTTTCTATGTGCATTTAATTTTACCACCAATTAATTAAATAACTAACTATAAAGTAAGAACAATATAAAATGATTAACTAAATGAAATTCTAAATTCAACTATATGTTTACTAAGTGTTTGTGTGTGTGAGAGAGACCACTCCATCTTAACCCTGCCAGGTAGCTAGCCTCCTCTACCTTAACCACACCCTTGGTCTTCAACAACCTACAACTCATGAAAAATCAGACACCCATTAATAGATTAGTGTCCAAAAATAAATCGAAGCAATATAATTTATCATTCCAAAATAATATTTTCTATATTGCATCACTTCAAAATAAAATAATATTGATTGAATTTCATTTTTTCAAAATAAAATAATCATTTACTTATTTCATCTTTCAAAATAACATAATATTTATTCTACCACACACAATTATTCATAAATCAGTTCCACATAAAGTAGATTCAAGTAGCATCAAATTTTGAGATGTGACATCCATGGAATAACTGTGGTCCCCCGCGCATCTACCACATATGGTAAGATGATCCTACCCTTTAACGAAGAGCTTTAGTATGGAAACCTCTAAATACTAGTCAATATTTAGTTGGTGTTGTGTCCTACATAACCAAAACTTTACCATACAGTGCCTATATTCTATGTGTATGACAATCCCCAACTAGCATGCTCTATAAGCTCCAAATTTTTAAGAAACATGCAATATTAGCGAGGTGGGAAGCTGAATAAATCTGCACCGTAAAACGTCGGAAACAACAACGTTCACATGACAACTTCCTACAGTGAAATTTCCACAATCTCCCCAAACTCTACGAAACCCTGGCAATCTATCTAGATAATATGGAAGCACCTCAAATCCAAAGGAAAACTAACCCCAAGCCAAAAAATGCAAGCAAAAAGCGAAGCAACACCAAAAAATGGGGGTCCCTACATTCAGTAGGGCATCTGTGCAAAACATGCTCAACAAATGGAAACTCAATTGGGGAAATGCTCCAGAGTATTTCAATGAAAAATTGGAATCATGAACCTAAAATATTTGGTTCTGACCTCTGTGCTAGGACAAAAAAATTGAGACACTTTACCAAAGGATCAAAACCACTAACCAATCCAACCTTCAATATGCTGAAAATCCAAGTGTGTGCAAGTGTATTCATTCCCTCCTTAAGTCACCACAGGAACCTAAGCTCCATCAAGTTAAGCTACAAAATTGATTCTTACTCCAAAAGCATCCTAGACATTGCCCTGCTGCCATACAGACGTCCATAGCCTCGATGAGGTTGTCATTGTGATTCTCCCGAACATTGCTCTATTTCCAGTTGGGCGTCCATAGCCCCGGTAGAGTTATTTGGAATCTCCTGAAAGTTAAATTTACTTTTGATTTTCATTTTTTTCTTTTATTTCTTTTTGTTCATTTCTTTTGATTTTTCTTTTCTCTTCCATTTCATTTAAACCCGCAAGTAGTGAAGCTCGCACTCAGGGCTAAGAATCACAGTGGCAATGAAGTAGAACTTTAGATTTTTCACTTAACTCAACTTGACAAAGGAACCTACAACAACCTTTAGATCCTTAAGATGTGTAAGAGATATAAGATTTCAGAATACATCAAAATCAGACGAGACCAACAACTTATCCTCTTTGAATCAAACATTCAGGTCATTTGACAGTAACAAAAAACCTTCACCATCCATCTCGAAAACATTATTAGAGTTTCTCGAAGAAATATTTAGAACATTCCTAGGTAATGAAATGGTTATTGTGCTTACAAACAAACCTAGTAGAAAAAAGAGGTACCCCGAGCAAAGAAGCAATGCATAAGCAAACCTAAACTGAAAGCAAACTAACCTAAGGCAACCATCTAAACTAACCAAAGTGAAAAATCAAGAGAAAACCAAAGGGAAACTACCCTAAAGCAATCTAATCTATGGAAAACCAACTAACCTAACAAAAGTAGGAAGGCAAGTTATGTACAAAGATATTTACATTACCCGAACCAAATTATGTACAAATAGATTCAAAATGAACCACGTTCAGACAAGGCGAACTAATACTCACACCCATAACACTTCGTAATACATGCACAAGTAGCATTGTGATCATTACAGTCCTAACCAATACAAATTCTTCTTTATATTTAGAAAGATAAAACTTTATGTTGCAGCATTCAAATTCAACACAATGAAGAAAAACCAACAATTGAGGTGACTCGTGAAGCTTGTCGTCAATCCACAGACAAGTTCGTCTTCCCTCATTCCCATAATCAAAATGATAAGTATGATCATTCATAAGAGTAGGGAAAGAAAAAACTTGGATGTCATCATGTGAGGGAAACAATATTTGATAGTTTAGAGCATGTGTGGTGTCATCCGACCGTGCATCGTCAGCTTTGAGAGGACGTAGTTGGTGGTGTTGCATTTCTCTCGCATTGCAAATATGCAAAGCACAATAAAATTGATCTGGCAGTAGACACTGTGAAGAATTAAAATTTTAGAATTCAAGGAACATTCTACCTAGTTCCAGGGTTGCATAAGGTTGAGAAGACATAATGGTCATAATTTCTTCAAGACCATCTTGATGATCAACAACCTCCCTTAGTTGTTCTTCAAGAAGATACACATTGTCATGTTGGTCTTGTGTCGTCCTTGTGTCCTCTGAGTTGTTGTTCTCAAAAGGTGGCACACTGTTCCATTCATTTACCTCATATCGACTTCAATTTTATGGTGCCTCATGTCATAAAAACATGATATGGATTAATTTGTCTTGCTAAAGCCATTGGCATGTGAAGGGATATCAAGGCCAGATGAGTTGGAAAAACTCCCTGTGGTAGCCTGAAGTTGTCCATGTATATCACTTTTGTTGGTAGCCTCCAAGACATCCTTGCTTTGGTCTTCTTCCCCTTGTAGTTTGTGGACAGACAGCTAAAATGATTCATCATGCAGGCCACTGGCATCCCCAAGTTGTTGCCCACCAAGAGATCCACTTGTTTGTTCATGTTTACTGCTACTATAAATTGGAATGGTATCCTCTTCCTCATCTGGAACTTTGAATACTTCATCATCTGGAGGTTCAAATGATATGTCTTCATCACTACCAATTTTTGAAACATACCCTTGCTCAACATCGTTATACCTCTGCAACATAGCTTCAAGTGGGAAGAGATCAACAAATGACTCTACCACTTCAAGGGGATTTAAATATGATATGTGATTTCCCTATGAGGATTCCTCATGAAGTTGATCATCAACCATGTGCAAATTATCTGCAAAAGGAGAGGACTCTTGATGGTCAACTAATGGCTCAACATCTAGGTCTGTCATATCATTAGTGGGATTATATTGTTCCTCTTCTATCACTGTCCCAACACACTCTTGTGAGTTACACTCAGCTAAGTTGTCCCTTAACTCTAGTTCTTTTACTTCTGGTTCACTCCTTAAAGCAACAATAGGAGGCTTTGCATTTGGTTGCTCCATTCATTCCTTAACATGCCTGATGGCCTCTTGACTCAACTCACATGTGAACTCCGAATGTGTGGAATCATGGAGCCTACACCAACCTGGCAGCAACAATACCTCCAAATCTATCTGGTATCATAATTCTGACCATTCCCTTATGAGCCTTGAAATGAGTTAATCCTGCCTTTCCAACACTAGATCTTCATCGACACTTGTGGAGGAAGTTTGATGGTAGACTACTTCAGCTTGTGGTTGATCCCACTCCTCAGGATCTTCCTTTCCAAGTGCCTAATTACCTTCATCTATAAGAATATCACCCTCAAATCCCATTTCGTTTGGGTATTCATCATTTTCCTCTTATGTCCCAAAGATTTTAGCTCCTTCTGTGGTTGTCTCAACACTTACTGTTGTAGAAGTTTATGATTCAGCTTCTATGCATTGACCTTCAACTGTTAATTTTTCTTTTGCTTGAGTGGATGATTTCTCTTCGTCATTGGTTGGTTGCTTAATTTGATTCAAGCATCTTTTAGGTTGAGGTGCATTATGTGCGTTGCACCATCCAAAAATTAGTACCTCTTCTATACTTAATCCATCCTCATTGCTCAGCTATTCTTCGATCAATCCCTTGAAGGATTTGGCTGCAACATCAACAAGTTCTTCTGGATTAGCAAGAACTAATGGTTGGTGCACATCCCAAAAGAATATTTCTCCCTGCAAGTCCATTTCAATTCTTCCCAGAAAGGTCAAACACTCCATTTTATTGTGCCTACAAGTGTTGTGAATTTTGCATCTATCTGATAATGCAAAGTGATGCAATGGCTCCTTCAATCTCCTACTCAAATCTTCTTGAAGCCGAATGCTATTAATCTGCAATTGCTGCTCCATTTCAACTCAAAACTTACTTTGTCTTCCAATTTTTTTGATTTTTTTAAATTTTTTTTGCATATGATGAGATCTATGATATCTTATATTTTACTTGAATGTATATCCAACTTCCAACTTTGCAGCTTTGAGCTCAACTCTCCTTCTAGTGCCAGTTTTGTTGATGGGTGTTTTTGCACTTCTCAACACAGAAAACACACAAGTGTGATGTATCTCTTGAAAGGTGAAAATCTGCAACTAAGTTTCAGAAAATCACCCCAAGGTCTCTCGAGTGTCAGGTCATGACAGTGCAAGAATAGCTCAATTGTTTGTTGTGATTTACTGGTAATCACAAGGCACATTTATGGTTCACAAATCATGGAAGTTTCAGGTCTCTAATGCAAGTTTCAATGTTCTAGAAATGAATGAATAGATTTTGCACACTTAGAAAAGTAAGTTCAAACTCACTTCAATCATCAGGTTTAACATTGTTGTGATGCTTGGGATCCTAAACTAACATAGATTTAAAAGGAATAGCAAAAGAGTAAAGGGTTGAGAGGAGTTATTCTAAATCTAAACTATGAACAACAGTAACAGTAACCAGTGATATAGTAGATAGACTCCCATAACCAAGTTTTGTTTGACCAAGAGAAACCTATAGTGCCACAAAACCAGTGCAATCTTCTAAGGCTTACTTGAGATTTTGAAACTACAACATGAATAATTAAAGCATACAGATACATAGTTGAAGTTAAGTGAACTATAAATTTATTAGCTTAGACTAACTTTACAAACTGATCTATCATCAATAAACCACAATGAATCACAATTTTTTGTAGGGGCTTCTCTCTTACACTTCTAGGGTTTTTCACCTAAAAGGAGAAAGGTATCCCACAAAAAATTGGAGGTTCACTAAAGAATAATGCTAGTATGATTGAAATATGTCTAGATGCAATGTCTTGAATGCAAATAAATGATAAAATATAATGAATATTAATGCAAAACCTAAGAAATGTAAGTTGTTTGAAAACACAGTGATGTATGCAAAATGACCTAAGAATGCAAGTAAACAATAACAAAAATGAACAAGATTGGAGAGGTGCACCTAGAAACTGAAATGTGATGCAGAGAGACTCTAGAATCCTACAAATTTTTCTATTGAAGCCAATTGGGGCACTTAGGCCAAGTTGGACGACTTAGTCCTGTTTTAGGGAGATTCTGCTAGAACAAGTTTCTGCCAAATGGGTGTCCAGAAATGCAAAAATCACTTTTCAACCTTGGCAGTGGGACTAATTCTCCATTGATGGAGACTTAGTCCACCTAGGATTATTAGGAAATTTAGAGTAGGAATCTATAGCTTTCTGTCTGCACTTCCCTTTCTGATAGGTGTCCAGTTCAGATTCTACAAAAAATGGGTTGAAAGTGGTCTTCAAGCTTCAATTAAGGCTTTGTTGACTTGAATGAATTTGATGAATTGACAACACCTTTTATCACCTTTCTATTTGAAAAATCTATATACAAGACATGCAAAAACACACATGCAAAGAGGGGGAAAAGGGTTTAAGGTTTAGAGAATAGGGGTTTGCCTTGGTCAAACCCCAATTTGGTAATCAAACCCTAGAAAATGAAATGAAATAAAGAGAGAATGATTAATGAACAACATGCAATGTCACAACTCACCAAACCCTTGATGTATAAATCTAAAGATATGCAAATGGATGTTCCAATGGATGCTTGATAATGCTTAGAATGCTTGAGTAAATGCTTGATGATTGCTTGAATGATTAAGTGAATGAATTGAGGTGAAAATGAGAGAAAAACCCTTTAGTTATACTTGATTTTACAATATTTCTCAAAAATAACACATCATAGATTGACCTTAAGGTTAAGAGAATAAAATCCTACCAAAAAATTAAAATAGTTTTGATTTTTGTGCCCAAAGGGAGTAAGTCACCCCTGGTGGCGACTTGGTCCCACTAGGGCAATTTTAATGGGTGTCAGAAATTAAAGTCTATTTAATGTTGTTTAATGAGAATATTCTCAAAAATACACTTACGTAGGTCTAGAAAGTGCATTAAAGGGTCATTTAAACATAAGAAAGGGTTGAATTATTGATGACAAGCCTTGAAAAGTGTGAGAGTTTGTTACAACTCTTTGCAACACTTTGAAATAAGACTTGGTAAGTGATAAAAAGAGGTTATTTAAGTGAAATATAATGAAAGGGTCCTAGAAAAGTGTGAAAGTGGGTTACAACACATCACAACACTTTTACAAGACATCCTAGAATTCTTAATGATTCACAAGGGTCCAAGTCCTAATGTGAACGTGTTGACCACATTACAACATTAAATATAGGAAAAATCAAGCCAAAGTCCATGAGAGAGACTCAAGTGAGCGTAAAAATGTCTAACTATACATTTTTTGGCGACACATTAAACCCCCACTTTAGTGAGAGGATGAACTTGCTTCAAACTCACACTAAAGTAGCCCAACATGCATATCGAGAGGGGTTAAAAATGCACTCATGATAAGTAAGATGAGACAACAATAATCAAGAGGGATGATCAAGCCCCTGGGATCAAGATCCCATGGTAAACCAATCATAAGCACAAAGGAACACCCATGAAAATGATGAAAAAGAATGAAAGAGAGAAATTGAAAGAAAAGAGAGTTGGATCAAGCTTCGACTGTTTTTCCATCACATTGTGGATTAGATCTAGGCTGTTTTCCCAGAAAAAGAAATGTATACTCACTCTAAGGCGACAAAAATCATGGTTTTCCGTCGAGTGAGAAGGACAAAAAGGTGAGAAACATACACTCATGGTTGGTATGCACTCACACACACACACAGGTGGCTATGGGGAAAAGTCTTGCCTCAAAATGGGCTTCCTACTCAACCATATGAAATTTATACCTCTTGATAACTTTAATAAGGTGCCACAAAAGAAAATGAAATTTTGAGCTTCACAAGACAAGAAAAACTTCTTGCGCTTGGAGCTCATGAATAAACGCGATGGCACCACAGGCATGCAAGTTGTGTTATACAAGGTGGCCATATAACAAATGAAAAATACAACATGCAAAATATGTTCAAAGGAGTCTTGCTTAGTTCATGCGAGGTCTATGACTTAGGGAACATTGTTTCTAATGTCTCCAAGAGAGGATCGATCAAAGAATAGAAAATTCACAACTTAGGGGATGCAGTGCGTCGCATCAAGCCACCAAGAGCAATGTAATATGCTAAGATAGATCATGCTCATGAAGGATATCACACCCAATGTCATCCACAAAGCAACAAACACATTGTATAAAGTAAGAAGGTTGCATTAAGAACCAAGAAAAAATAATAATGCAAATGTATGCCCCCACTTTAAAGGAATTGTTACACACCATATCGTGAGCAATTACTTTAAAGTAGCAAATGAAAAATGTATAAAGAAAGAAGACATGAAATCCAATGTGGAGAGCCCCTATGCCAAGTCATATGTTTCCAAGTAAGGCTATGTCATGTGAAGGAAAGAAAAAAGAAAAGTAAGGGGTTGCCCCCAAAAAGAAAAAACCAAACACATATGGGATCTATGGATTTGGAGTTAGTATGTTCTTTGCTGCAATGTTTTGTATGAGCTCGAAACTGTCATCATCCCCCAAAAGAATGACACAAAGAGAGAAAAAACAAAGAAAAATAAAGATCCGTTTGGGTCAACATGGAAGAGACATAGGATGTCTTGACGCTTTGCATCATCCCCAAAAGGAAAGCACAAACAAAAAGAGAATGAAAAGGTGAAAGAAAATGAAAAAGCTTTTGGGTCAACATGAGAGACATTTCCGTCTCAATGCCTTGTGCCATCCCCAAAAGGAAAACAAAAGAAAAAGACAAAAGAAAAGAGGAGTCTTTTGGGTCAACATGAAAGAGACATTGATGTCTCAATGATTTGCGTCATCCCCAAAAGGAGAACACAAAAAAAAGACAAAAGAAAAGGAAAAGAGAAAGAAAAGAGGGCCTATTGGGTCATTATGAAAGAGACATTTTGGTCTCAATGCCTTGTGTCATCCCCAAAAGGAAAACACAAGAAAAAGATAAAAGAAAAGGCAAAGAAAAAGAAAAGAGGAGTCTTTTGGGTCAACATGAAAGAGACATTGCGGTCTCAATGTGTTACGTCATCCCTGAAAGGAGAACACAAGAAAAAGACAAAAGAAAAGAGAAAGAGAAAGAAAAGAGGGGCCTTTTGGGTCCATGAAAGAGACATTTCAGTCTCAATGCCTTGTGTAATCCCCAAAAGGAAAACACAAAAAAAGACAAAAGAAAAAGAAAAGGGCGAAAGTGATGTACAACATAGAGAAGAATGAAGGTACAAGTAGAAGAATGTCACAAAGAGAGAGAGAACATCAAAAAACACGTTACGGGGGAACACGTTACGCACATACAAACACACAAAAGAAAAAAAAAGTGCAAAAGACTAATAAGGTAGATGTGATTCAACCATCAAGCAAGTCATCCACTTCCCAATCATGCTCATGATATGTTGAGGGCAGGCAACTAGCCAGAGGGACAAGTGCAAGTTACAAACTAGGGGAAGCACCAAGCTCTACACTCTTTGTAGGAGATTTGTCATTTAAGCTCATGGAAGAGGAAAATAATGTATTCAAATCATTATGCACCTCTTCTTCTATTTTAGTGATCTCATCATCGTCATCCAGATTAATCACATCAAGAGGATGGATGATAATGTCCAATGAAGGGTGTACCATGAGTTTTGGTTGTTGTATTGGATCATTTTGTTGTGATCGGGGAGGAGGGTCATCATGCATTGCTTTTGTCAAGTGTGGATTTTTATTTTCTTTATTTTCTTCATCTTGTAACTTGTGAGCAAGGGCACGACCTCTATGCCTACACTCCCTAGCTCCTTTGTGTCTTTTAGTTTTATTGTCAAGTTGTGTCTGTGAAGGAGTGGGTTGATCAACCATAGGTTGTTTTTTTCTCCTAAGGGGAGGAACAAAAGAAACCATGGAAGATTGTTCATCCACTTTCTCCTTTGCTTTATAAATTTGTTCTATACAAGGAGGCATGACAAAGTTCTTATCATTATCTCTTGGTCATTTGGATGATGTGGGGGAAGTTTCAGGGGTTGGTTGAGTTTTATGGGTGGGTTATTGTTTGAGTCGAAGCATTGTTTCATCTAGGATAGGAGTATTAGAAGTGGATGGGGACATGTTGTGGAGAGATAATTCTGCAATTTTCTTTGCTTTAAATTTTTGATAAGCTATGAAAAAGAAGTCTTTGCGAGGCATTATAGGTTCCATGGGCTGAAGCCAAAAGGATTCTAAGGAGAAGTTTCCTTTAGAATACAAAGGGTGAAAATCACTATGATGAACAATGAATATTATCTCCACGAGATCTATGAGTATCCCATTGGTGGGCTTATCATAAATATAGCTGGCTATGTAAAGAGGACCATCAAGGAGATTTGGAAGTATGTCCTTAGAGGAGAAATTAATATCAAGAGATTTATTAGGTTGGCCCTTACGAGGGATAACTTCTATCACACCTACCATTTTATCCATAGGAATAATAGTGGTAATATGTAGAATAGGATCAAGATGTTCAACATTTGTATGAACATTCATCACATCATTGTTTGGAGTTTCACTAGCTTTGGCAAATGAAACATTATGTTTAGGCATGGGATTAGTGAAAATTTGCAAATTTTGATTTGGAGGGGCAACAAACTTATTGCCTTGATCATTAATACCTGCAATGGATAGATAACCAAAATGAATGAGGTCTTGCACAAGGTGTTTAAGATGCTTACAATTTTTCGTGTCATGTCCATTTTGTCTATGATAATGACAATAAGCATTGGGTTTAAAGGTTGGAGGTAAAGGCTTAGTAGGATCGGGTGGTTTAATTGCAGGTAAGGAAATCATTTTTTGTTGCAAAAGTTAGGACATTATGTTATGAAGGGTATTTGGTAAAGGTGTGAATTGTCATTTTAGATCCCCATAACTATAAGGTATTGCGGCTTTAACGGCTGCCACTTGGTTGTTGATAGGTTAAGTTGGTTGTTGAGGGGGATTGAATTGTAAAAAACTATTTTTTTGTTTTCTAAATGGTTGTGAGTTGTTTGGATTGACATGCTCAGACTTCTCAACTCGGCTAGGAGTGGACTTTGCATCACGACTACTAACCGAATTGTGATAATCGCAAAGGGCAGTACACAAGTGCATAAAGGGGGGAAATTTCATCATGGTGAGTTTTTCCTAACGTTTAGTTTTCAAGTTTTCTATAAACATCTTTTGGAGATGTGGATCAGGAATTTTGAAATTGATTTGAGAATAAAGTGATTGATATTGTGAGATAAAATCAATTATCTTTTATTCTTCATGTTGTTTGCATCTCATCAAATTGGCCAAGGTCTTCTTTGGAGTCATATGCACTTGGAAATGATTTATAAATTCATCAACTAGTTCATTGAATGAACAAACTGAATTATTTGGTAAAGATGAAAACCATTATAAGGCAGTGTCTTTTAGAGTCCTAGGAAATAGTTTTTCTAACAATTTATCATCAAGGAAAAAATCACTACATAAGGCAGTGTAAGCATTAATATGGTTAAAAGGATCTCCCTTCCCTCCATATTTCTCAAATATAGGCATCTCTATTCCTTGTGGCATGGGTATTTGCAAGATTTCCAAAGATAGTGGGTTATTGCGAACATAATAGGTAGGTGGTCCATTCTAGTTTTCGTTGATGGTGGATATTTGTTTTTGCATGGAGGAAACATTTTGGAAAAGTTGTGTTATGAGAGGGTCAGTGTAAGTGGTATGAGGTGGGAGAGAAAGTGGTGATGGAGTGTATGTATTAGTAGGGAAAGTGACGGGAATGCTTATAGATGGTATGGTGGAAGAAGATAAAATATGCAATGCCACATAAGAATTAGGAATGCTAGCAAGAATAGTCAAGGAAGGAATCACATTACTAACTTGTTGCATTGTTGTGACTTGAGCGGTGGTATAGGTAGGTATGGATGCTATTGTGGAAGGAGGAGGAATGTAAGGTCCTCCTTGGCTAACTACAATGTTTGTTGGTTGAGATGTATTGGAGGTGGAAGGAACATGTTTATGGTTTATCTCAACAATTTGTTTCATAATGTCTAGGCCTTCATCACTTTCAAGCATGCAATGGATGTTCTCTATATCAAGAATCATAGTAGTTGAAATATTTTTAAGACACACTTGATGTTGAATATGTGTTAAGTCCTCATGAATGGTAATGATTTTGTCTTGTGGGATGTGATCGTTCGGTGTGTCAACTTGCATGTTACTAGAAGGAAAAGAGTTGCTAAAGGAAGGGTTCATGCCTAGTGTACTAGTTACAATACTAGGAGTGGAAGTTTTAGATAACCTAAGATCCACAGTGAGTGTATTATTGTGGGATAACATGAGTCTTGAGCTTCTTATCACTAAGTTATTAGAAATAGGACACCAAACACTCATGCAAGGGTCTCTAAATGCAAGTGAATATAAATGCAATGTAAACTAAGAGCAATACAAAGTTGATAACTACAATTCTGGAAATTGTAATAGAAATGTAATAAAGGAAACAAAAATACAAAAAATGCTCTAAAAATGCCAGAAATTACAGTGTGGAATGTGAAAGAGGACTAAGTCACCCAGTGTGGCGAATTAGTCCAAGTAGTGATTTTTTTGAGATTTTTCATAATTTTTAAATAGAATTTTATGTTTTTTTAGATTTTCAAATGCAAATTTAATATGAAAATGTAGAATTTTGTTGTTTTCCAATGAAATATAATGTGAAAAATGCAAGTTATATGAGCTTTTCACCAATGCAATTTTTAAAACCCTAGGATTTAAATTAAACAATGCAAAACCTAATGCAATGTTGATGCAAGTTATTCTTAGGATGTGAATGCATTTAAAATAAAAAGTAAGATGTTCAAAAATTGGGTTCACCAAAATGAACCGCAAATTTTTGTAGGGGCTTCTCTCTTACACTTCTAGGGTTTTTCACCTAAAAGGAGAAAGGTATCCCATAAAAACTTGGAGGTTCACTAAAGACTAATGCTAGTATGATTGAAATATGTCTAGATGCAATATCCTAAATGCAAAGAAATGCTAAAAGATAATGAATATTGATGCAAAACCTAAGAAATGGGGTGGGGGCCCTAGCTCGGTTGGCTAAATCTTTCCTGTTGCAGGAGGTTGGGCATGAGGTCTAGTCTCCCCCACCCCCATGGTAGCAAAGAGCATGTCGCGTTAGTGTTTTCGGTCATGTTAAAAAGTTTACTAGGTGTATTGTAAAATATAGGGGGTCGTGCTACCCAATTCTTGCAGTCTAAAAAAATGCAAAACCTAAGAAATGTAAGTTGTTTGAAAACACAGTGATGTATGCAAAATGACCTAAGAATGCAAGTAAACAATAAAAAAAATGAACAAGATTAGAGAGGTGCACTTGGAAACTGAAATGTGATGCAAAGAGGCTCTAGAATCCTATAGATTTAGTTGTTGAAGCCAATTGGGACACTTACGCCAAGTTGGGTGACTTAGTCTTGTTTCGGGGAGATTCTACCAGAATAGGTTTCTACCAAATGAGTGTCTAGAAATGTAGAAATCACTTTTCAAGCCTGGTAGTGGGACTAATTCACCATTGATGGCGACTTAGTCCACCTAGGAATCTCAAGAAACTTGGAGCAAGAATCTGTAGCTTTTTGTCTACACTTCCCTTTTTGATAGGTGTCTGGTTCAGATTCTATAGAAAACGGGCTAAAAGTGGTCTTCAAGCTTTAATTAGGGCTTTGTTGACTTGAATGACTTTGATGAGTTCACAACACATTTTATCACCTTGCTATTTGACAAATCTACATACAAGACCTGCAAAAACACACATGCAAAGAGGGGGAAAAGGGTTAAGGGTTAGAGAATAGGGGTTTGCCTTGGTCAAACCCCAATTTGGTAATCAAAACCTAGAAAATGAAATGAAATAAAGAGATAATGATGAATGAACAACATGAAATTTCACAACTCACCAAACCCTTGATGTAGAAATCTAAAGATATGCAAATGGATGCTCCAATGGATGTTTGATAATGCTTAGAATACTTGATGATTGCTTGAATGATTAAGTGAATGAATGGGGGTGAAAAATGAGAGAAAAACCCTTTATTTATACTTGATTTTATAATATTTCCTAAAAATAACACATCACAGGCTGACCTTAAGGTTAAGAGAATAAAATCCCACCAAAAAATTAAAATAATTTTGATTTTTGTGCCCAATGGGAATAAGTCGCCCTAGGTGGCGACTTGGTCCCACTAGGGAAATTTTAATGGGTGTCAAAAATTAAAGTGTATTTAATGTTGTTTAACAGGAATATTCTCAAAAATACACTTAAGTAGGGTCAAAAAGTGCATTGAGGGGTCATTTAAACATAAGAAAGGGTTGAATTATTGATGACAAGCCTAGAAAAGTGTGAGAGTTTGTTACAACACTTTGAAATAAGACTTGGTAAGTGATAAAAAGAGGATATTTAAGTGAATTATAATGAAAGGGTCCTATAAAAGTGTGAAAGTTGGTTACAACACTTCATAACACTTTTACAAGACACCCTAGAATTCTTAATGATTTACAAGGGTCCAAGACCTAATGTGAATGTGTTGACCACATTACAACATTAAATCTCAGAAAAATCAAGCCAAAGTCCAAGAGAGAGACTCAAGTGAGAGTAAAAATTTCCAACTATACATTTTTTGGTGACACGGACAAAAAGCATGAGCTGAAAGTGCATCAAATACTGTAGCAAACAACCACCATTAAAGCCATTCAAGAAACTAATAAACAAAAATAAACCTAGAGGCTGAATCACACATGCATAATGAGAAAGCTCAAAGAAAAAACCTAACTCCATTGCTTCCTTCTATTGCTTCAAAATGCCTCTTACAACAACTCATCTCCCTTTGCAAATGAGGAGCAAGCCCCTTTTTATAGTTTTCCAAAAGTAAAATGAATGGCCAAGATGGATTTGCAATGAGTAGGCTAGATTCATTTTCAACTTAGGGTTTACATCAAGTCCAAGATCAGTACAATATTTACAATTTAAAATAGACTATTTTGTCCTTTTCTTTATTTTTTCTTGTAGTCTATTTTCGTCCAGTAGCTTATTTTGAATTTTAGCTACTTTTGTCTTGTAGTTAGGAACTACTAAAATATACCTTTTGTTGATATATTTGCAACATCCTTTCAGCCAATCAAGTGTATCTTCTTGCAGATTTGCATCCACGAGAAGAAAAAATCTTCCCCTCAGTTCCAGTGGACATCTCTTGACCATCATCGTCATTCGGTGAAAATAAAATAGCCCCCCAAGTTGTCTTGTTTGAAAGCACTTCTCTAGCCGTTGCATTGCCGGACAAAAATTCTTGAATCACAACTTTGGCAATTAGGTGCTCAAGTACATCCCCTCCTTAGTGATCTAGAAGGATATTTTTTCCTTCAAACTTGGTTCCATAGGCAAACATACTTTCATCAGAAGGTTGCTTCGATAATCCTTTTAATTCCTTTAACTTATCTTCTGAAATTAACCTGCAAAATTTTAAAATAGTAAATTAAATCCATTGTGCCTATAAGTTAGTGACTTGCACTCAAATATTTATCATTATGAGTAAGATAATAAAGATAATAATAACAAATAAGAGTACCATTGTTCACAATAATGGATATTTAAGGGGAACCTTATATAGAAATCCCTTTTAAAGTTACCCATAACGGCGGGGTATTATCATTTACACAACTTTAACCTTTTAAATCAACCCTTTCAATTTATATGCAAATGTCGTAAATGTGGAGACTTAACGTAACGACCTCAAAGGGTAAAGTTTCACAATTGGGGAAGTGATGGTTTTGTGAGAATGAGGTAGTTCCAAGCCGTCATGAAAGAGGATGACCTTCATAAACGATGATCCCATAAAAGATGATGCGGGGAACCTTGTGTAGAACGATGTGGTATTGTTGCCGTAAGAACGACAGTAGGCGTGAACGCCTCTGCCTTGAGGAGATCCAAATTTGTGGGAATAGTGGTGCGGGGATAAAGGTGCAGGAATCCATTGCTAAAATGTATTTTCCATACTCACAACCATAGTGATATTGTACATGCTTTGTTGATGGGGCGTTGGATAAGCATTAGGTTGCGCATTATTCATTAAGAGCTTGATATCGAGTATTGTGTTGATTAATGATCTAGCGACCCTACCTTTTTCCATTGTATCATGCTTTGGTGGTCACATTCATCACAATTCAACTTATGGATCTTTTGGCACATTTGAAATCATTACATTCTTCCTTGTGCCAATTTCATGTCAAAAACTGTTGCTTTTAGAAATCGTATGCCAATGCATCTTCTTCGATGGCCACACACAACCCACACGATTAGATGGTTCATGAATCCTTTTAAGCATAATATTTTACTATTGGCATAATTTAAGAGGGCCTAGATGGCCCCAACTAAGAGGGAGCTTGTTTACAATGTTTATGATAGTTCTTTGGAGCACAAGTTCATATAAAGCTTGCTTTATTGATCATGGCGGGCCACTTTTCATTGCTAACTTGTATGTCAATTCTGATAGTTTCTCCTACCATTCAATTTAGCACTTAGAGATTTTCCACCATGGATCATGCATGGATGTGAAGAGGTGACGTCCTACAGAAAAGACCTAAGGTGCGGGAAAAATGGTGTGGGGATGTGTGGGAAGAGTGTCATGTAGGATGAGCAAGTGCGGGTGCCGGATGAGCCGATTTCATAGACAATGACAATGAGATGATGGAAACCCACATCAAATGGCCCACACATATATAACATAAGACTACAAGTTGATTTTGAACTCATTTGATACACAACACCTATAATCACTTTCAAAATGGCGTGAGGGAGTTCGAAGGTGATCACCTCCTATCACAAAATATTTTGACCATGCTCGTTATGAATGTAGTGCAAATACAAATTAGTGAGCAATCATTCCACCATCCACTCATCCATTCTGATACCACAAGATTCTCTCTAAAACTAGAATGCACCCCATGACCAATTTCAAATTTTTCAAATACGAATCTCCCAAAGCTCAGCCACTGGGAGGCAACCAGTATGATGTCTCATTGTTATCTACCTTTTAATCTTTGCTGGAAAGTATGCGGCAAAGACTCTTGCAATATTTGTAAGGTAGATACAAACCGCCATAAAAATGATTCCCTTTTAAATTTTCCATACAATCCAACTTATCTTCCACATGTTGCAACTATTGTTTCATTGCTACCTCAATTGTCTCATAATAATGATGATTTTAAACTAATTCAATAGAATTCTTCAATTTGCAACCTCTTCATTGGTGCCTCCATTATTAGACTATATGCAACATGAAAAATTATTTGTCACCCCACCCCTTACATCCTTCTACACCTTTGCCTTTTTTCTCTTATGCAAACTGTCGAAATCTCTATGCAATTTTAAAAATATTAATTGACACCTTTAAATGTTACTCTTTCATTCTAGTGTATTTCTCTTCACAAGGCTGATGCAACCTCCTTTATTCTCCTTTATGCTATGTGCTCCATCGGCCCACATTCTTAAAGTATTTCAGTTTGGGTTACTTCCACCCACGCACAACTTTCTTCAACCCATGAAATCTATGCAACACTTTGAAATCATACTATTCCCGTTGGATTTAGCCCTTACCCTCCATAATTCCTCATCATTGATATCCTTCTACTATGTACCGTGGGCTGAATCATTTGATCTTTTATTTGTTCCTAGGGTGCTACCATATTTTCTTCTACTTATTTTTATCACTCCATAATTTCTCTTACATCCCTTTCCTTCTTATTGATGATAGGAAAATAACTGCATTTCAATCCACCATATTTAGACTCTAGTGAACAACCACGTTTTATGATAATTTCCACTCTATCAAAACCATGAATTTAAATACCACTACTTATGCCTCCAAAGCACTTAACAAATCACTCCCCTCATCATTCATTAACAGGAATACAAACCGAGTTATAGATGCAGGAAATCCATGTTAACTCATCGTTGCAAGAGGAAAACATGGAGATGTCACTTAGGAATGTCATTGTGGGATGACCAAGTGGATGACAGATTCCACCTACAAAAATCTTGTGAAAGATATAAGGTGCATAAAGCGATCATGATAATTCCCCTTATGAAATGGCCCCTGGAGTGACAACCTCCATAATAAGTATCCCCTCATCCTAGTTGTGAAGCAATGAAATTCAATTATCGTAATTACTAAGGACTTCTAACATTTAAATGAATTCCTCTCAATG